>APFE031250740.1:57474-106570 GCA_000404065.3 Pinus taeda
TTTAATCTTAATTTCACTAGTTTTTTTATTTCTTTTTGTTAATTTTCCATTTTTTTTAAAATCTAGTTTGTTTTTAATTTTCATTTTTTTTTTTAGTTTTTTGTTAATGTTTTTTTAATTTTTCTATTTTTACCTATTTAATTTTATAGTTTTTTTAATGTGTTTTTTTTCTTTTCCCAAAATTTTTTATGGTTTACATATTTATTTATTTATTTTTTTTTTTATATGTTTTTTTACTATTTATTGGTTTATTAATTAATTGTTTTCTAGTTTTTAATTTTTCTTAATTTATAAGTTAATTTGTTTTTTTTTTTTTTACATTTTTATGATTGATTTTTATTTTTGATGTTGATTTTTTTTTTTGTTTTTTATTTATTTAATTTTTGTTTTTAGTATATATTTTTTTATTGTTTTGTTATTTTTTTTAACACTTTTTTTGTTGGTGTTTTTCATTTTTAATTTTTAATTTTTTTTATTTTATTTTAATTTTATTTTTTTAATGTTTTCTATTATTTTTTTGAAATTTTAATGTTTTTTGGGGTCATGACAAAATATTTTACTCTATTATTTTGAAATGTTGAAATTTTACCCTTGAAAAAAAATTTGTTATCCCAGCATCAACACTTTTCGTTTTAAGGGTGTTTTTTGCACAAAATTTACCATTGAAAAAAACATTATTATTCGAACATCAACACTTCGTTTTGAGGGTGTTTTTTGGACAATTTTTGCACAAAAAATTGGTTTTCACCACCATTTTTAAAACATGTTGAAAATTTACCCTAGAAAAAAAAAGTTTTATTCCATCATCAACACTTTTCGTTTTTAGCATTATTTTTTATGTTTTTTCGGGGTTTTTAGGCCAAAGTTCCCGTTTCGAGTTTATAGTTCTCGTTTCAAAGTTTACACTGTTCATTTCACATTTGGATACAAAATCAATCAAAACAGCTACTTGGATTAAATGGATTAAAAAAGCATAATACATCGTTGTGAATAATAATTAACTAGGTTTATTTTCTTTGAATATATTTTACAAAATAAACATATTTATCTTTATTTAAAAGCAAGTGTCTGACAATTTCACTTATGTCATTCCTTCAATTGGGTTGTTGCCATGCCTGCAAGTCCTTGACCAAAACCAAAGTGAATGCCAACACATACACAAGTTTGTAGTTGGAAACAAAAATACTTTATTGTTTTTGTCAATTGTAGCAATCTGGAACCCACTTGAGGCACACTTGGATGAGGCATTTCTCTTCCTACTAGCCAATTATGCTCTGGTTGCATGAATGAGAGAGGATCTACAATCTTTTCACCAAAATCATCAGATCCTTTTGTAATAGCCTTGGTGAACATTCCATGCAATATAAGTTAGTAAAGGAAAAATAATAACCACGGTTGATGGGACACTTATTCCAAGCTAAATTTTGGGCACGAGTGTGTGTGTTCATTGGTTTATTATCGCTAAAGGAAATTGGCAAAGGCAAAGGCTAAGTTTTTGGAAAGGTAAAATGGAATTTTTGGCACATTTATTTATAAAAATAATGGAAATTAGGAGAAAAGGAAGGTCAAAGGTCATAGGTTGCATGTGAGGAAGAAAATGAAGGAAAATAATGGAAAATGAAGAAAATAGAGATTTAATTGATAAAAAGGTTTCTGAGGATCAATTGGTACCTTTGGTCAGTTCAGTTTTGGAGCTCTCCCATTATTCTCTCTCTCTCACTCACTCTTAGACACACAAAGTTTTCTCGGAGCACTTTGGCATTAGATTAAGAAAGGCAAAGAAGGAAAGAGGAAGGAAGGAGCAAGCAAGGAGGAGCAGGATCAAGAAGTTACAGCGAGATTCTTTGCATGTATCAATTTGTATGTGTGTTTACCTTGCTATATTTGACATGCATGGTATTGCATGTGGTTATTTGTTGTCATGGCATGAGTTTTTCCAGGTGTGACAATGTTTTTAGCCTAGCCTTACCATTTTCAGATACCCATGGTGTGATGGGGTTCTCATGTTTTGGATGAGATGGATTGCCTGATGGATTTGAAGTTGAGTGAGGTGGATCTCTGAATAATAGAACACATGGCGTAGGAATCCTTGAACTAGACTATGGGTTGCGGTAAAGACGGATTTTGTGTTGTCTCTGTGGGCCTAGGAATCCTCAACCGATGAAGGGCGGGATATATGGTAAAGTCTAAAGGTGGGTGTTCTCCATTAGGCCTAGTAATCCCGAGATGGGATGTATGGTAAAGCCTGGAGAGTGGAGTCTTAGTTTAGAGGCTAGTGATCCAGTGTGGATTGTGGTAAATCCTAAGAGATTAGCAGACATGAAAATTACTCATGATGTAGGTGGAGAATTCTAGTGGCATCCATGCTTGTTTTGGCCTAGTGATCTTGTGGAGATCATGGTAAAGCCTATTATTATATTTTTATTGTTTGGGCCTAGTGGTCTAGTGTGGATTACTGTAAAGCCTAGTTTCTACTGATGAGGGTGAGGTGGTGTAGCCTCAGGATGCCCTAGTTGGCTCTTTTGGTTTGAGTCCCACATTCATGCTTAGAATTTGGCACAGGGGTGATTGGATGAAGAGAGATTTGGCTCAGCCAATCTATGGTCGGGTGGAACACGGTAGTCCCATACCGGGTTGGATTTTGCATTCATTAATAATAAATTCTTTCCTTGGTATCTTATGTGTAGATGTATTAGTTTATATGTGGATTATATGGCTAATATATCCTTGACATTTCTATTGTTATTATTTTGGTTATAAGCATGTATTTTCAAAGTGATGATGTATGGCTCTCCTCATGTTTTGATTTGTAAATGAATGAATAGTGGTCAATAGATGATAATGCATCTAATGATATAAGGGAAAAATGATTCTTAGTGATTCTTAGATAAGTATGAGACCCTTATAATCAAATATGTTGTTTAAACTTGTATATTACATATTTGTGACATGTTTGATGAAATGTCTCTCATGGCTAATAGGGGTCCAGTATAGTCCTTGTTGTTTTTGAAAATGCATCATTGTTCTTTTGTGTAAATTCATTTATGAACTTGTCATTGAGTTATGGGCAGTGACCTAGGATCTAGGCCTGAAAAGGTGGCACAAATATCGGAGTCATAGACACAGTTCTAAGGATAAAATTCGTCATATGCATGTATACCCATGTTGTGGGAGCATCTGCAACCTCTTGGACGCGTGCATGTCCATATCAAGGGAGCACCTAGGGGTTTAATGGTCTAAAACGTCAGTTGGTCTCAGGGGCTATCTACTTGAGTGGTTGGGATGGTGCCTAGGAGTTCTATTGCTGATGTGGAAGGTTTGTGTGGTGTGTTTCTGTCGATTCCACTTCCTTAAGGTCACCTACGAGGTTAATGTTGAAAATATTGAGAATCGGTATCTCTTAGCAACTAGCACTTTATTAATATTTTCAGAGCATTAGTTAATCTTTATTCATTATTATTGTTCAGTAATAGTAGTAAACAAAAATGAAAAAATAGAGACAATTGGCACAAGATTTTTAGGTGGAAAACCCCCTCTGGGTAAAAAACCACCAAAGGATTTTCTAATAAGTTCTTTAATCTTCGGCCCCAACTGAAAAGAAATCTATGACTTCCTAGAACTCTAGAAAATCATTCTTCTCCAGTTCCCACTGGAAGGATGCCCCAATGCCTTGGTTTTATCAACAGTTAGCTGAATCGATGCCCCAACACCCTGGTGAGCCACAAATTTCCCTAGAACCACCCTACTACCCTGAAGTGTGTATAGGCCCCAACCTGTAGGCGACTTCATTCACCTACCCAACACCACCCTACCACCCTATAAAGACAAAAATAAAATATAGAAATTGTGGACTCATGTACTAAGGACAAGGATCCACTTACAATGGTTTTAGTTATTTTTCTTTAACAGATCTACAACATTAGGACCTATACCCTTGTCCCAACAAACCAAGACTCTTGTCCAACAGAAACACATGTCCTTATCCCAAAACAAGTTTTCCTTCTCTAATTCTAGGCATTGACACAATTTTTACAATTACAATGATGTACAATGCTTTGACCTCAATTACAAAAGGACTCTAGACAAACATTTTACAATATTTTGAAAATATTTGAACACATTATCCTTGATTCTTGTTGAAGAAGAAATTGCTTGTGTTGATGATAATCTTCAAGGCTTAGTTATCTATGGTATTTTGATTTGTCTTTCAATGATACTACTCTACCATGTTGCCCTTTCTTCTTACATTTCCAGAGTTGTAGGTGATGTATAAGTCTGTTCTAGAAGAAGGTGTTGTACCTACAAAAATGTATTCAAGTGATACCCAATTCACAAGAAAAGAAACTTGTGAAAACCCTTCAACAAAACTTACCTTAGCCTGCAAAAGCATTAGTCCAATAATAACAATTTTACAATGATGATTTTCAATAACAACTTAAGAGAAATACTCAAAATTTAATGAAATAATAAAAGGAAGACAATCATAATTACCTGGACCTTTGATGTCATCAAACTCCTTGAAAGTGTTCAAACTTTGCTTCCATCATAACCCATCTATTGTAGTGGTATGTTGCTTTGGCTTCTTAAAGATTTTGGATGATGAGACAACTTGCAAGATACCTTTGTTTGTCTGCTCCAATAGAGATACATATACATATGAATAGTTACTACACTTTGATTCATAATTTGTTTTTTTGCTTCAGATCAACCTCAATTAGGACTCTGATGCAACAAGTACTACTACCACATATTTTTTGCACCCATTTTGGTGACTTCAAAGGACAATAATACCGAGACTTTTGATGCTATGTTAAACCTTTTTTCTGGCTATATGATACATCCTTGTGCACAAAACAAATCCCACAAGTAATCTGGATGTTTTTCTAGTATTGTTGTAATCAGAACTAGGGATGCCCTTTCAATCAAAAGGTTGTCCTCCAACCTTCGTTGTGTTTGTAATGAAGGTTTCATTTTTTTAGAGCTTGTCTCCCTTCATAAATTGTGCTTGGATTGCAATGAGAAAAAACCTTTACGAATCCCAAATTCAAACAAAAAAACAAAAAGAATTTGATCCAATCTTTGATTTCCTTAACAGTCAATAAATACAAAAATTTTGCGACAAATTTTTAAAAGCAAACTACAAGTCCGAGTGTCTAGACTTGGTTGTAGATTTTCTCCAAGAATGACTATGATCATGCCCTAAATAAAATATCTTATTACAAGTCCAAAACACTTCTTGACCATCCTAAATATTCCATTGAGGAGTATTTTAATCCTTCGCTGCTCATAACAAACATACGCTGCAATAAATTGGATCTCAAAATTACCAAACTCTATCCCTTAAGATACATGCATTAATGGTCCCATAGGGTGACCGGAAAGTTCAGAGATTTTTGTCTCTATAAATCCATTCATTCGGGTATATAAATTCATAGACAAGGGGAGGTTATTATATAGTATTAGAGGATGATTGTTTGAGAATTTTGGGAGGGGCTCTCTTTATGAACGTTGGAGGAAGCTAGAGGTTTCAAGGTATTAAAAATTGAATAATCAATGCCTTATATCATAAGTTATGAGAGATAGTAGCCTAATGTGAGTGAATATTGAATTTTAAGAAGAGGTTCCTAGTATTCTTTGGTGCAAGTATTAAACATTAGAGGACAAGTTAACTTGATGTTTAAGTTTTACATGCTTTGAGACCCAAGCAAGAAGACCGCTAGGATTTTTGGTAAATAAATTGGGCTTTTCTATTTATAAAAGATACCTCGTTGTTGATGCAAAACATTTTGATGCATTTAAAAAAGTTATTAGTTTATAAATCTTAATAAAATCCTTAAACTTGATGTTAATAACAAGTAAACTAGTTGGCTTAGTGCATATGATCCTACCCGAGTGTGAATTCAATGATTAGTCTACTACCTTTGGATTTTGAAGTTATTCAACTTATATGTGATGAGATTATGGTGAGAATCCCTATCATATATTGAAAATCATTGCCATAATGCCAACACCATGTCTCTACCCCCTAGGGTTTTAGCCCACAAAACTAGGTCTTCAACTTCAACCTCAATTTTCTCTTAAAATAGGAGGAACCACGTGGCGTACCATATATCAACCGAAACATAACATTAAGGAGAATCTATCTAGAATGATATCTACACAAGATTCCGTGAATTTCCATCTCAAAATTTCCATGGAAGATTAAGGTAGCCTCTGGTGCTTCTTGGGTTGACATCAATGACAACCACCTATCAACAATCTCCCCCTTTGGCATTGATGACAATACAAGTACTCCCCCCATGGTCATAACTCCCCCTAACACTATGCTTATAAACTTCCTAACGACTTCTCTCCCTTTGACATCAATGGAAAATGGTAACTCCCCCTAACAAGTTGCCTCTCATATGGACAGGAACCTACCTCAACTCCCCCTATCTACTTGACTAGAGAAAAAAATAGTCTAATGGGAACTTGGGAGAATCCCAAGCTTTTGGCGAGGATACTCAAATGCCTCACATGGTAAAGGTTTGGTAAAGATGTTAGCAATTTTGTCTCTCATCCTAATGTATTCAACTTTGATGTTTTTCTCGGCAACTTGTTCTCTAACAAAATGGTACTTGATCGGAATGTATTTCATTTTTGAATGCATCATGGGATTCTTAGGGATACTAATGGTGTTGGTGTTATCATAGAAGAATGGAATGAACTCATAAAACTTGACTTGAAGATAGTGTAAAGTTTGTTTCATCAAGAGGACTTGGGTACAACAAGTTGTTGCTGCTATGTATTATGCTTCTGTTGTGGATAATGAGATTGAAGAGTGCTTCTTTCTCAACCACAAAAAAAGAGAACCACCTAGATAGAAGGCTACTCCATTAGTGCTCTTATGATCATCAACACTTTCTTCCCAAACTGCATTGGTATAAGCCTCAATGGTTAACTCATTTCGTTTAGGATACCATAGTCCATACTTTGTTGTTCCCTTAAGATATCGAAAATTCCATTTTTACCACAAGGACATGGGATTCCTTTAGTGTTTCTTGGAATCTTGCAACTTTCCCAACTACATACATCACATCTGGCCTAGAAGTTGTTAGATAGAATACAACCAATCATATATCTATACATGCTTTGATCCACATCTTGGATGAGTCATCAATGCTCAACTTGCAACCTGTCAACATTGCAATGAGAACTATCTTGCAATCTTCTATTTGAAATCTCTTCAATATTTCCTTGATATATTTGGTTTGACAGATAAATATTCATTTGTCTTGCTAAGATATATAAAGTCCCAAAAAGTATGTCAACTCACCAAGTAGTGACATCTTGAACTCACTCTGCATATTTGTAGAATTGTTTTCACTTAACTTGTCATCATTACTCCCAAAGATTATATCATCCACATCTACTTCAATAATTGTCAGACTATCATGTTCAATTCTTACATAAAGGTTTATATTCACACTTCCCTTCTTGAATCCTTGTTGTTGCAAATACCTTTCAATATGGGCATACCATGCTCTAGGCGTCTATTTGAGACCATACAATGCCTTCTTTTACCTGAAAACATAATCTTTCTTGTCAGTGAGAAAAAATCCCTCAGGTTGTTCTATATGTACTTCTTCTTCTATTTTCCATTTAGAAATGCTAATTTCATGTCCATTTGTAAACTTTGATCTTTCTCAAACATGCATAAGCCAAGAACATCCTAATAACTTCTATTCTAGAAATGGGAGAAAATGTTTCTTCAAAATCGAATCCTTCAACCTGTGCATATTCTTTGCTAACCAACATTTCCTTTTTCCTGGTAACATGTCCATCCTCATTTAAATTGTTCTTGAAAACCCATTTTGTCCCAATGACATTTTTATCTTTTGGTCATGGGACCAATTCCCAAGTGTCATTTTCTCAATTTGGTCCAATTCTTCATTCATGGCATCTACCCAATGTTCATCATTACTGGCTTCTTCAAAATTGTTTGGCTCAAATGTAGCTAAAAGAGCAAGATCGGCTTGTTGTGGTACACGAAGCTGGAAATCTCTTCTAGTTCCTATTCCTTCATTGAGATCCCTAACGATCTGATTTGATGGTTGATTATTTTGATACCATTCTTTGGGGGCCTTTGGGGGTGCTTCTTTTTCAACATGTTGTTTGTCTCTTATCTCTTCCTAGTTGGTAATTATTTACTTATTCAATTGTGATTGCTATGTGACTTCTTCTTTTACCTTTTATGGTTCTAACTCATGTATCTTTGGTTTGCTTGAATAGGAGCTTTCCTAATTAACCTTTGAGTCATAATCTTCATTAAATGTTACATTGATGCTTTCAACTATTCCTTTAAGTCTCTGATTGTAACATTTATAAGTTTTTGTTTTGCGTGAATAACCAACAAAAATTACCTTCTTCTACTCGAGAATCAACATTTTTTGTTTTTTGATCTTCTCTTTTAATATAGAATTTGCTTCCAAATACCCTAAAATATTTGACATTTGCTAGTCTTCCTTTCCAAAGTTCATATGGAGTCATATCACAATTGTTTCTAAGAAAACTTCTGTTTAAAATAACTACTACTGTATCAACTTCTTGAACCCACAATTTGTAATCTAATATTGAATCATTTAGCATTGTTCTGGCCATTTCTTGTACAGTTATGTTCTTCCTTTCAAAAACACCATTTTGTTGCGATGTTCTAGATGTTGAGAACTACCTTTTATTCCATTTTATTCACAAAAATTTTGAAATGTTTTGGAGGTAAATTCACGTTCGTTATGAGATCTCAAACATTTAATCTTTAAATCAGCTTCATTGTCAACCATTTCCTTATATATCTTGAAACATTCAAATACCTCTAAATTTTTCTTCAAGAAACTAATAGCGGTCATTCTGGTATAATCATCTATCATTAGCATAAAATATAATTCATCATTCAATCCTTTATTCCTCAATGGTCCACATAGATCGGTATGTATTAATTCCAATGGTTAAGAGTGAAGTTTTATTTTGTCTTGAATTCGAATTTTGTCTGCTTACCATGTTGACAATGTTCACATACAACGTTGGTTGGTTTTGAAATCAATGGAAACTCTCTCACAACTTCCTTTTTGCTAATTCTAACAAGGTTTTCAAATTTTATATGTCCCATTCGTCTATGCCATAGCCAACTCACATCTTATTTTTCCAAGAAACATCCTTTAATGACTTCATCCAAGGTGTATATGTCATTTGGATCTCTAGTTGCAGTAGCCACAAGTTTACTAGATTTTTCGTTTCTTATTTCACATTTATTTGAGTCAAATAACATTCTTTGTCCTTGATCACACATTTGACTTACACTTAGCAAATTGTGATTCATGTTTTCAACAAGAAGCACATATTTTGCTATAGCATCCTTGCTTCCAAGCTTCATAGTACCTATTCCTATGACATTTGAATATCCACCATTTCCAAAGGATATTGTTCCATATTTTCCTTCCTTTAAAGATATAAATTTATTCCTATCTCCAGTCATATGTGTGGAACAAACACTATCGACATAACAAATATTTTTTTTTACTTTGAGCCTTTAATGCAAGAGCACACCTTTCAGTTTTAATTATGTTGTGATTCCCTTGAGGGGATCATAAATCTGCCATCCTTAGCCAAATGTCCAAATTTGTTGCATTTATAGAATTCTACTTCATTTCTTAACCAACCAAATATGTTATAATTTTTCCTAAAGGTTGCTTGCGATTTTTGGAATAAATATTCCTAAGAGATCTTCCAAATTTTCTTTCATAAGTATGACAATCTATAGCTTTATGCCCAAACTTTCTACATGAATAACAAAAACCATAAAAGGTTGGTTGATACCTGGGAGGAAACATTATTCATGGAATATTTTTCCAAGAGCCTTTTTGTCTACCTAGAACCTTTGTTTTGGCTGGGAAACATCCTTGCTTGGTAGACCCTTCAGCCTAGGTTTTCTGTGCATTTTCCCTTTCGTAGTTTGAACCCTTTTGAAGGATTTCCTTGTAGCCTAGACTATTATTTCCATTGTATGATCTTTGGTTGCTAATGAGCTCATGCAAATTTTTAGAATTGTTAGCAAAAGTTTGCAGAACATTTCCCTTTTTAACTTCCTTTCGAAGAGACGCTATTTGGGCTTCTAGTTCTTCCCTTGCCTCGTTGCTTTCTTTTAATTCATCCCTAAGTGATTCTTCAATTCTTTTGGCTAATGATTCTTCTTCATTCATTGTTTTGAGATTCTTTACCTCCTTAAATTTGGTTTCCAAAGAATTAACATGTTTCCTTTCTGCTTTGAGTTATTTTATAATTATGACAACTTCGTTTTGAAATTCGATTTCAGTAATTTCTTCTTCTTCATCTTCTTCTTTGTTAGATGCTTCCATCTTGTTATGCTTAACCATAAATAATACTCTTAATTTTTTTTATTCACTACTGTCACTTTCTTCTTCAAATGAGGAACTATCTTTCTTGGAGAGGAAGTTTTTCTTAAACCCTTTCTTCATACCTTGGTTCTTGAAATTTTTTTGACCTTTCTTTCCTTTTGTAAATATTTTATTCACATGAGGCCACTTAGCAGCAAAATGACCTATCTCACCATAGTCAAAAAATACTAATGGAAGTTTTCCTTTATACTTACATGTTACTCTTTTCATCTTCCTTGTAATGTACGCAAATTCTCCATCTGAAAGTCCTACTTCTCCTTCTTCTTCTTCCTCTTTCTAACAACTAGATCTAGGTTTGGATACCTATTTGCCCTTCCTATTTTTCCTAGATGTTGTGAATTTAGTTTCTATATTATATGAGTCATCTTTTCTTCAATCATCATTTCATAAGGTGTAAGTATCCCATGTAGTTCGTCCATACTCAAGTTGCTTAAATCTGATCTATCTTCTAATACTGAAACCTTAGAATTAAATCTTGATGGAAGAGTTCTGAGGACTTTCCAAACAATGACCTTCTTATCAGCTAGTTCTCCTAATCCTTCCAAGGAATTTTGTATTTCATCTATGGTTGAAATTAAGATGTGATATTCTCATCCTCTTTCATCCTTAGTTGTTCAAATTGATCTCTGTAAATTTGAAGTTTTGCTTCCTTGACCTTCGAGTCTCCTACATGTATATTCTAAAACTTTTCCCATACCTCCTTAGTTGTTTTACAACCCAATACCTTAACATAAACAGATTGAGTGGGTTCACTTATAGTAATATCCTTTACTTTATGTTAGGTCCTTATAATACTAGTGATTCCCCCATTACTATTGTCATTGTAGTCGTTATTGTTATTGTTGTGCCCCTGTTGTCACCATATTGTTATTATTGTGCCCCATAGAAGCCCACTACTGTTATTGTTGTGCCCTTATATTATTATTGTTATGTCGACTTTGATTATATTGTGACCCTTTAGACTCCTATATATAGAAAGGAGGTTTTGTCATTTGTATCATCCAGGAATTGTTCATTTGTGTAATGTAACAGAGGTTTCCCCCTTGAAGAGGTTGATTTTGAAGGTGTTTATCTATATTTTCTTCTATTTTGTGAGTTGGTTGCATAACATTTGGTATCAAAACTTTGGATTCTAGGGTTTTGTTGCTCCAAATAAGTCATCGTGGAATTTTCGCTATAACGTTTTTTCTAAGACGTTTCAGAAGCTAAAAGAAACATTTGAGCCGAAATCTCTCTAAACCTTGAGTCTGAATTTCATATCTTTTCTCGTTATATTTTCAAATATATGATCCAAGGAAGTTAGGGTTTTTGCAGGATCCTGAATTATATCTCAAACAGGTGACCAAGGGAAAATCGTCATAATTTTTTATTTTTTTTTCTTAGCATCATTTTGAAATTTCGTCAGAAGTTATAGAAAGAGAAGGACCTGTAGTTTTCTTTGTATCAATTTTAGGTCCTGTGGTTGAAACAGTGACATGTGGCACTTCATATAAGTTTTATCTACTAAACTAGTATATAATCAGGTCATCGTGGGAGATTTGGCATAACTCTTCCTTGGAGAATCCAATCTTGATCAGACTTACAGGGTTAGAAATAGGATTCAAAGGGCTAACACGGGATGCAATTTCAGACCTTGGAGATCCTAAATTATAGAGATATAGCAGATTCAATATTAAGCTCCTACAAAGTGAAAAAAGGTGTGTTTTTTTTTTTTGCGCGTAAGTTTGGGTTTGAAAAAATTATTTGAAGGAATTCAAAGGGTATAGTGAATCATTATTATCATTAATTGATTCCCAAAGAAAGAAAATGGAAACACCTAGTAAGCAACCTGAAAGCTCTAGCATGACTCATGAAGAAGAGGAAGAAATGCAACATTATATATCTAAATTACAAGACCAAGTAAAAAAAAATTCACTCTCACAAAAAGTAACAGAAGCTAAGATAGATGGTATGAAAGACAACATTGAATATTGGAAGAAAAATTTTAAAAAGTTGCTACACGAAAGGCTTCCTAATGACGAAAAGGTAGTAGAGGAAACTCATAATGAGAACAAAATCATGATGCAAAGGATGATAACATTGAAGATTTGAAGAAACACGTGGAAGGCTTGAAGGAAGGTTTGACAAAGTTGTTAAAAGAAAGGCTTCTTAATGGCGAAAATGTAGTAGAGGAAACTCATGATGAGAAAAAAAGAAATGTTAATCATTATTTCATAGACTCTAACGTTGGAACAAAGACCCACCATGTTCCAAAGATTGATATGAGGAAGTTTGATGGCAAGGATTCCGTAACATGGATACTACAGATGGAACAATAATTCAATCTCCATAATGTGAAAAACACACAAAAGGTACGCATTGCAACTTTATATTTGGAACCAAATCAATTTGTATGGTATCGATGGCTTTGCTCTCATAAACAAATTGTCACTTGGGCAATTTTTTACGGAAACAATTAATAGGAAAAAAGTTAGTGAGGATACAAAAAAAGCAACACCTTGTTTAGCCAAGTTGATAAATATCAAACAAAAAGTTTCAATGATGGAGCACATTGGAGGGACTTCCAAAAATTGAATATAAGGGTAAACATATTCCAGAGGAGCATAGGATTGATGTGTTCAATTAAAGGGACGTTTGTAAAGGATTTAATATCCAACATTGAGGTGTCGGGCCTTTGGGAAACCTGATTCATTGGAGAAGCATTCAAGGTTGGCCACAGAAAAAATGAAAAAAAAATTTATGGCAACAGGAAGGTCTACCAACTCACCAACTTTAAATATGGAAGGGTGGTTTGTTCCCTCCTCACTTCCGCAAACCTACAAGGTTGACACCACAACAATGTGGAAGAAAAGAGAAGCAAAAGGGTCTTGTTACAGTTGTTGATGGAAAATACAGCTAAGGGTCACATATGGTGTGCTAAGAGAGAAAATTATTTTACATAAGAATGTGAAGAGGAGGAAGAAAAAAGAATTTAGGAAACCGTGAAAAGAAGAGGATAATACCAGCCAAGACACCAAACAAGTCCCTAGAGACAAAATCTAAGGAATTGAATCCGGACCATAGTCTTTTAGTGCATTGGCCATAATTACCACTCCTCAAACTATCAAGATAGAAGGACATATCAAGAAGAAAAAGGTAATAGTGTTGATTGATTTGGGCAGTACCCATAATTTTATTCATTGTAAGATAGCCAAGGAATTGAATTGCTTCCTATATGTTAGCCTCACTCTCTTAAAAACAATTATAAATCCAAAAGAATTAATTAAATTAAATCATGAGACTTAGTTCCTTAAACTAGGGAGTTAGTTTAGGTAACTCCTATATTGGTGTGTGTCTGGTGAGAAACTATCTCAATCAAAGGTGTCTAAGATAGAATGCACTATCTTGAGAACACTTTCTCTCATCTATTTATTTGTAACACTATATTCAATTATTTTAATAATGAAAATGAGAGTGAGAATACCTGAGGAAGCATGAGGCTTTAGCCTTTTTCCACCAATATTTTGTGTCTAGTTTTTATGTGTGCTTTATCTATTTGTTTGAGTTAATTTCATTTTTCAATACTATATCTAGCACCAGAGTGTCAAGTGATGGTTGCAAGTGAAGGAACCATAAATTGCTCTGGAAAGTGCCATAATATCAAGCTATCCATGGGAGAATATGTATTGAATAGCCCAATGCTTTCCATTCCAATGGGTGGTGCTAATGTTGTACTAGGATTCCAATGGCTACAATCCTTGGGTACAATCACTTTTAATTTTCAAGAACTTTTCATGAAATTTTCTTCGAAAGGAAAGAAAGTTGAATTAAGGGGTATCGCATGGAAACCGGGAAAGATAATCAGCTCTAATGGAATGAAAAAGCTTCTAAATAAAGAACAATGAGGCGTAATTGCACAATTATGTTTGTTAGAGGTTCCCACATTGAAATCATCTATTTCTCCAGATCTCCAAAAAGTATTGGACAATCATTCCAAGGTATTTGAGACTCCCAAAGGCCTCCCACCTATTCATGATCATGATCATGCTATTCATTTGATTCCAGGAAGTGTTCCTCCAAACATCAGGCCTTACAGATATCCCTATGCCCAAAAAAGTGAAATTGAATCTATGGTTTTAGAAATGCTAGAGGCTGGTATAATTCAACATGGTCAAAGTTCTTTCTTTTCTCTAGTAGTATTGGTGCATAAGAAGGATGGGTCATGGCACATGTGTCCGGATTATGGGGAGCTCAACAAGCTCACTATTAAAGATAAATTTCCCATTCATGTCATTTATGAATTATTGGATTAATTTTATGGATCAATTTACTTCACCAAGTTGGACCTTCATTCATGATATCATCAAATTATAATGAAAACTGAAGACATTCCAAAAACAACATTTAGAACTCATGAGGGTCATTATGAATTTTTGGTCATGCCTTTTAGCCTTACCAATGCACCTTCTACATTTAAAGGTTTGATGGTATACTAATCCACAAAAATTCTTGGAATGATCATGTTCAACATGTTGATAGGGTTCTCAAACTATTGGAGGAGAAACAGTTATATGAAAAAATCTCCAAATGTTTCTTTTGAGTACAAGAGCTGGAATATCTAGGTCATATTGTATCTCATGAAGGTGTTAAGGTAGACCCTAGCAAAATTAAATCCATTAAGGAATGGAAAATCTCCACATCCATAAAGCATCTATGAGGATTTCTCAAGTTGACGGGGTATTATCGCAAGTTAGGATTTTTAAAAACTTACCATAGGGTTAAGAAAGAATTTTTTGGGGATGGCCTTAAATCGGATATTCAAAAGTTTTGGTAGAATGCTTGGTTTGACAACAAAATAAAGTTGAAACAATTAAGATCCCAGGTCTATTACAATCTTTATCCATTCCAAGCCAACATTGGGAGGAGGTTTCAATGGATTTTATCACAGGTTTACCCAAGTTTGAAGGAAAGAGTGTCATCATGGTGGTAGTTGATAGACTTACCAAGCATGCACACTTTTGTGCATTATCGCATCCATTTAAAGCAAGTACAATTTCTACTGCATTTATGGAAACAATTCAAAAGCTATATGGAAACCCAAAGATTATTGTAAGCAACAGAGATCCCATTTTCACTAGAAATTTTTAGAAATAATTATTTTCTTGTCTTGGTACTCAGTTAGCTTATAACTCATCTTATCATCCTCAATCTGATAGGCAAACTAGGATAGTAAACAAATTTTTTGAAGGATATCTTCATTGCTTTGTATCTGATAAATAGCCACAATGGGTTAAATGGTTACCTCGGGCTGAAAGGTGGTATAACACTTCCTTCCATACTGTGGTAAAAATGACCCCATTTATGGCACTTTATCGAAATCAATCAATTTTGGAGTATCTCAGTAAGTGGAGGATGAGAATTTTATACAGAAGCATCCAGAACTACTCAAGAGTTGAGAACAACACTTTTTTGAAGGAGAGGGGAATGTTAGGTCCCTATAATACTAGTGATTCCCCCATTACTATTGTCATTGTAGCCTTATGTTATTGTTGTGCCCCTATTGTCCCCATATTGTTATTATTGTGTCCCATAGAAGCCCACTATTGTTATTGTTGTGCCCTTATATTATTATTGTTATGTTGGCTTTGATTATATTGTGACCCATTAGACTCCTATATATAGAAAGGAGGTTTTGTCATTTGTATCATCCAAGAATTGTTCATTTGTGTAATGTGAGGGAGGTTGCCCCCTCGAAGAGACTGATTTTGAAGGAGTTTATCTATCTTTTCTTCTATTTTGTGAGCTGGTTGCATAACACTTTAGCATCATTTACGATATTTTTCTTATCTTTCTCATCTTTTGTTGTTGTGTAGCGCTACTCAACAATTTCCCAAACTTCATATCCTAGCAAAAGTAAATGAACTTGATTCCTCCTGCTCCAAATTGCATAACTATCTCCACTAAATAGTGTTATAAAATTATATATTACAGAAATATAAACACAGAAAACACATAAAACAAGAGAGACACAAATATACGTGGTTCACCCAATTTAGTCTATGTCCACAGAGAAACAGCCAATCCTTCCTTTTATATTATCCAGTAAACTGAAGGGATACAACCTACAATAGATCCGTTATAATTCCCTCTTTGCTCTCATGCAATCTCCTCTCTCTTTCTCACTCAGAATACAGATCTACATAGATGTAATACAATTCCATCATATATAGCGAGGGGTTGCCTTCTAGGGCAAAAAACCATAAATTAAACATAACTTCTACCATCAGATCTCCACCTAATGAATGGCCCAGATTGACTATGAAAATACAACATTTTACAAGACAATTTTACATCTATTTTTAGCTTCGGGGGCGCTTCCCCTGATCCCTTGCCAGGCGGGGGCTCCCAAAGATAGTAGTCACCCCCCTTGTAGCACAAATATTACGGGAAGTGTTTCCACCACATTACGAACTGGGGTCCAATGTGGCGATACCTCTGAATAAAGAAGATAATCAGGCTCCACACCCAACAATCTCCCACTTGGAGATTGATTATAGCAACTCCACCACTACTTCATTTGCTAGACAATGAATCCACTTTGGACGTAGTTGTTTCTCATCTTCATCATCATACTTGAAGACCAATTGAAACTGAGGAAAATCTCAGTTTCTCCCTAGTTACAACTTTTGAAAACATATCTGCAGGATTTTGACTAGTTTGCATCTTTTCCAGCTTCAATTGTCCATCTTCCAACAATGACCATATGAAATGATACTTGAGCTGTATATGTTTTGTCTTGGAATGAAATGCAGATTTCTTTGCAAGATGTATGGCACTCTGGATGTTACTGTATAACCTTCCCAACTCCTGCTTCTTACCCAATTCATCTAGAAACCTTTGTAACCAAATCATTTCTTTACTAGCCTCTATAGCAGCAACATACTCTACTTTCGTTGTTGGGAGTGCAACAACACTTTGCAGTTTTGAAACCCAACTGAAAAATGTTCTACCTACAGTAAAGACATACCCTGTGGTGCTCCTCCTGTTATCTCTATCACATGCCATATCTGCATCAAATATCCCTGTAGAGCAATGTTTGAACCACCAAAGCATAGTGCTTGATTTGTGGTACCTTTCAAATACCTGAGAATCCACTTCACTGCCATCTAATGTTCTTTTCCTAGATTTTTCATGTACCTGCTTACAACTCCCACTGCATGTGCAATATCAGGCCTTGTGAAGACCATTGCATACATTAAGCTTCCAACTGTTGATGCATATGGAACTTTAGACATATCAGCCATTTCTTCCTAAGCCTTGGGACACACCTCCTTACTTAGTTTGAAATGACTAGCTAAAGGTATACTAACTAGTTTTGCATTCTGCATATTAAATATTTTCAACACCTTTTCTATGTACTCACTCTGAGACAATGTTAATTTTTTATTCTTGTTGTCTCTGGTTGTTCTCATAATAAGGATTTGTTTTGCAGCACCCAAATCCTTCATTACAAATGAGTTTGCCAATTTTCTTTTGAGCACATTTATTTCTTGCATGTTATAACTTGCAACAAGCATGTCATCTACATACAATAACAGTATAATATAGCTGCCATCATTTTGCCTTTTGAGATAAACACAATGATTAGAGTGACATCTAGTATAACCTTGTTTAGACATAAAACTATCAAATTTTAGATACCAATGCCTCATAGCCTGTTTTAAGCCATACAAGCTCTTCTTCAACCTACACACTAGTTTCTCCTTCCCTTTTACCTCATATCCTTGTGGTTGTTGATATATATCTCTTTCCTCCAATCCCCTTGAGAAAGGTTGTTTTTTACATTAGCTGCTCAATATGCAAATCTTCAGCTACTACTAGACTTAAAATAGTTCTAATTGAAGTCATTTTAACAACAAGAGAAAATATCTCATCAAATTCTATACCCTTTTTCTGTGCAAACCCCTTCACCACAAGTCTAGATTTATACCTTTTTCTACTCCATCTTCTTCCTTCAACCTGTAAACCCATTTGTTCTGCAATGTTGTTTTACCTGCAAGAAACCTGACTAAGTCCCAAGTCTGTTTATGTGCTAAGGAGTCCATCTCTTCTTTCATGGCTTTCTCCCACTTCTTCATGGTTTCTACCTGCATTGCTTCTTCATAACATTTTGGTTCAACAGAATTAGTCAACAATAAATAATATAATGAAGGTGAGTATCATTCAGGGGGTCTACTTATCCTGGTAGATCTTCTAACACCACTTTCAGGTGTTTGAGGTGCTTGTTGTTGTTGTTGTTCTAGTTGTTGATCATTATGACTTTTAGGCACCTTCACTTTTTTTGTGATCTCATCAAGCACTGTGTTTTCTTTGTTTTCTTTTTCCTATTTCTTTTCCTGCAGCTGATCCTTATACAAAACCTTTTCATTGAATATGACATCTCTTCTACTATTGATTTTGTGTTTTTCATAATCATAAAAGCGGTAACCAAAATCATCAACACCATATCCAATAAAGGTACATTTTTTTATTTTGCCTCAAGATTTGTTATATTTTCTTTATTAATGTGGACAAAGGCTTCACAACCAAAAGTCTTTAAAAATGAGTAGTTTACCTTTTTACCTGTCCATGCCTCCTCTGGAATACCACCATCCAAGTAACTTAAAGGTCCTTTGTTTATTAGATAAACAACAATATCTATAACATCTGCCCAAAATTGTAAAGGAAATCCTGCATGCAATCTCATGCACCTTGCACACCCCATTATTGTCCTGTTCATCCTTTCCGACACACTATTTTCTTGTGGTGTTCCTATAACTATCTTCACTCTACGAATTCCATTCTCTGAATAATACATATCAAACTCTTTGTTGCAATATTCAACTCCATTTTCTGATTTGAGACACTTCAACCTTTTTCCTGTCTCATTTTCAACCAAAGATTTCCATTTCTTGAAAGTATCAAATACATCAGATTTATTTCAAATATAACAAATCCAGGTTGTTCTGATTGCATCATCAATAAAAGTAACATAATAATGAGATCCACCAAGAGATGATACCTAAGTAGGTCCCCATACATCTATGCGTAAGCTCTAATTATTCACTCTTCTTTTCTTTCCCAACTCTGAGGAATCTGACTCTCTTATGTTTTCCATACACACAATTCTCACATAATTTTAAATAAACATGCTTCAAACCTGGCAACAAATTTCTTGAGTGAAGAATCTGCATCCCCTTCTCACTCATGTGCCCAAGCCTATTATGCCACAATGTTGTATCTTCTCCTGTAGAGGTTAAAGCATTAACAGAATTAGAAATACCATTGCATAAATACAATATGCCAACCTTTTCTCCTTTTACTATTACCAGGGATCCTTTAGTGACCTTCCAAGTTTTATTTGTAAAAGTAGTTAGACAGCCTTCACCTCCCAATTTCCCTATTGAAATCATATTTTTCTTCAGATCTAGTACATGTCTTATGTCCTTCAATAGCCTTTGATTTCCATTTTGTTGTTTTATGAAATTGTACCCATTCCAATTATTTTACAGGGTTTATCATCACCCCACTGAACCTGTCCAAAATCTCCTTGAACATAATAATGAAAATGTTTCCTATCTGGTGCGGCATGGAATGAGGCCCCTGAATCTACCACCCCAGCATCAATAATATTTTCTAATGAAAGAATCAAAGCATCTTGCAACACATCACCTGTCATAATCGATTCATGATTGTTTTCTTGCTGCGTGTCTCCTTCGTTTCCCTTCTGAGACTTGAAGTCTTTCTTCAAGTGTCCTTTCTTCCCACATTTCTAGCACACTATCCTGGGCTCTTTCCTCTTTCCATTTTTCTTCCCCTAGTCTCTACAATCAAAGAATTACCTGATGTCTCACTGAAGCTTTTACGTTGCATTTCCTCGCTAAGGATTTCACTGACAACATCATCAAACTTTAAAGTACTAGATCCAAAGACAGTGTTACTAATGGCCATAACTAAAACATTCCAACCTTTTGGCAATGAGCATGGAAAAAAGCATAACCCTAACTTCATCATCAAAAGTTACCCCTATAGAACTTAACTGATTGGTAAATGTATTAAATTCATTTAAATTATCAACAACAGATCCACCTTCTGACATCTTCATATTAAATAAATGCTTCATAAGAAATACCTTATTTGAGGCTGAGGATTTTTCATATATTTTGGCCAATGCCTTCATTAAACCCTCTGTTGTTGTTTCCTTTCAAATATTAAAGGCTACCGACACCGCAAAGAATATAAATATTGTTCCAAGTGCCTTTCTGCCGAGAATATCCCATTCTGTGTCTGTCATACTCGTCGGCTTCTTTGTCTTTCCACTCAATGGTAGGTACAGATCTCTTTGATAAAGATAATATTCCATCTGCATCTTCCATAGCTAGTAGTTTTGGCTGTTAAATTTTTCGACCCTAAACCTACCATCTTCTTCCATTGCTCCCACTCGAACCAGGAACCCTTGTCTCCTACGAGTTTATCAGCCAAATAAACCTTCGACTCTGATACCAATTGTTAGAAAATTATATATGATAGAAATATAAACACATAAAACAAGAAAGACACAGATATACGTGGTTCACCCAATTTGGGCTATGTCCATAGAGAAACAACCAGTCCTTCCTTTTATATTATCTAGCAAACTGAAGAGATACAACCTACAATAGGTCCATTGTAATTCCCTCTTCGCTCTCACACATTCTCCTCTTCACTCTCACACATTATCCTCTCTCTTTCTCACTCAGAATACAGATTTACATAGATGCAATACAATTCGCTCATATATAGTGAGAGATTTCCTTCTAGGGCAAAAAATCCTAAATTAAACATAACTTCTATCGTCAGATCTCTGCCTGATGAACGACCCAAATTTACTAAAAAATTACAACGTTCTACAAGGCAATTTTATGTCTATTTTTAGCTTCGGGGGCACTACCCCTGATCCCCACCCAGGGGGGGCTCCCAAAATAGCAGTCACCCCCCATGGAACCCCTTTGCAGGACAAATATTACGGGTGTCGTTGCCTCCACATTACGAACTAGGTTCCAATGCGATGATACCTATGAATAAAAAAGATAATCAGGCTCCACACCCAACAAATAGAGGAACTATATTCTTGGTGAAATCCATGATCTCCATCCAGTTTCTAAACTTATACTAAAGGAACCAAACTCTGATACCAATTTTTGGAAATACTAAAGGGGGGTGGGTGAGTAAGAATTTCTCAGCATTAGCACTTTATTAATATTTTCAGTGCATTGGTTAATCTTCAATTAGTACTATATTGTCAATAAGAGAAGTATACAACAATGGAAAAATAGAGACAGTAGGCACAAGATTGTTAGGTGGAAAACTCCCTCCTATTCAAAAAACCATTCAACACTTTTCTAATAAGTTCTTTAATCTTCTGCCCAAACTAAAAATAAATATACAACTTCCTATAACTCTAGAAAAGAATTCTTTTCTAGTTCCCACTGGAAGGACGCCCCAACACCTTGGTTTTATCAGCAGTCAGATGAATGGATTCCCCAACACCCTAATGAGCCACAACTCTCCCTAGCACCAACCTACCACCCTGAAGTGTTTACAAGCTCCAACTTGTAGGTGACTTCATTCACCTACCTAGCACCACCCTACCACCCTATAAAGACAAAAATAAAATATAGAAAATGTGCGCTCCCATACCAGGGAAAATGGTCCACTTGCAATGATTTTAAATGATTTTTATTAGACAAATAAACAACACTAGGATCTATACCCTTGTCCTGACAAAACTATACTCTTGTACAACAACAACATGTCCTTATCCTTGAAGATGTGGAGGAACTATCTTCTTGGCAGGAGGTTTGTATTGATGAGTAATCATGGTGGGTTGAGAGACTTGTTTGACCAACTGAATATAAATTCCAGGAAATCTAGATGGAATTCCATGATCAGTGAGTTTGACATCGAGATTAGGTACATCAAGGGAGGAGAGAACAAGGTTTTAGATTCTCTTAGTAGGCGGATACAGGTAAATCATATAACAGCTGTGAATTCCTATAGGACAGACTTACAGGGCAGGATCTTGCAAGGAATATCAACAAGATGACATGTATATGGAGATTGTGCACAGGTTGCAGTAGAGTACAGGTACAGATGCACGTGCACATGATGTGGACTATTACCTTACATCAAATGGATTTGTCAGGTTTAGATACCGGATATATGTGTCAGACAACAGTGAGCTCAAGAAGGTGACCTTGAGAGAGTTTCATGTGAAACCATATTTAGGTCACCCAGGCTATCAGACGATGTTGACTGTAGTTAATAAGTTTTATTATTGGACAAATTTGAAGAAGGATGTGGTAGATTTTCTGGCTAGATGTTTGGATTTTCAGTAGGTAAAGGCAGAGTGTAAGCATCCAGGTGGATTCCTACAGGCGATTGTGAAACAATGGAAATGGGAGGTAATTTCCATGGAATTTATCACATGTTTGCCAAGGATAGGGAGACATCATGATTCCATCATGCTTGTTGTGGACAGGTTGACAAAGGTTGTGCACTTCATTCCAGTGAAGTCTACATTATCAACGAGTGATGTAGCATGGGTGTTCATCAAAGATGTGGTCATATTGCATGGTGTTCCAAAGAAGATATATTTAATACTATGGTAAGGTAGTTGTTATCTATTGATGTAAAAATTTTAGATGAAGATAAGTGCATCAGTTTGGTGTGTTTTCTGCTAGATTCGTGGGATGGTCTGGATGTTACAATAGGTAGCAATGCGACTGCCTTTCAGTTTGATGAAATAGTCTCATCCTTTCTATCAGAGGAGATGAGACGGAAAAATATGGAGGGCAAGAATGGTGATGCCCTGTCTATAAGAGAACAGTCCCAGAATAGAAACAAAAATAAATCCTCAAGTGGGAGATCTAAATCTAGAGGGAGATATAAATCTCCAGGAAAACCTGTAAAGGTGTGAGGGAAATGTGGAAAGGGTGGGCACTTCAAAAAGGACTGTAGATATAAAACTCCTGAGAAATGAAATGGATCTGATGATGCTCCTTCTACAAAGGTGAAAATCACCTCAAATGAACTTGGGGATGTCTACTTGGCTTCTTCTTCAAGTACACATGTAGATCATGAGGCATGGTTGATTGAATCAGGTGCATCCTTTCACCTCACTCCCCACAGGGAGTGGTTCTACGTGTATGATAAATATGATGGTGGTGATGTTTTCTAAGGGGATGATAGGAAGGCTAGAATTGTCAGTCGTGGAAAATTCAAGTTGAAGTTGCAAGGTGGAAGGATTAAAAACACTTCTGGGTGTTTTGCATATTCCTGCGTTGGCCATAAACCTGGTTTCTGTAAGCAAGTTGGATGATGCAGGTCTAAAAACAATGTTCGAGAAAGATACCTGCAAGATAGTTCAAGGAGCATTAGTATTGATGGGTACAACAGTTATATGGTTCCTAAAAGTGGAGCAGAAAATCTAATGGTATCTGGAGAAGAAACCATGCTATGGCATCAAAGGCTTGGACATATTGGAGAGAAGGGCCTTCGGATTGGAACTTCGTACAAGCTTCAAGGTAGCATTGTTATTGATGGGTACAACAGTTATATGGTTCCTAAAAGTGGAGCAGAAAATCTGGTGGTATCTGGAGAAGAAACCATGCTATGGCATCAAAGTCTTGGACATATTGGATAGAAGGGCCTTCGAATACTTCATGGAAATGGTATGGTAGAAGGTATGTCTAATTACTCTCTAGATTTTTATTTCTATGAAAACTGTGTAAATGGGAAGTAGAATCATGTGAGTTTCCCCTCTAGTGCTAAAAGGGTGAAATGGATATTAGAGCTTGTACATAGTGATGTGTTTGGACCTGTCTCGGTTCCATCATTGGGTAAGTCTTTGCACTATGTATCATTTATAGATGACTTCTAAAGGAATACATGGATATATTTCCTCACGAAGAAATATGAAGTCTTTAACAGGTTTAAAGAACTTAAGGCTCTGGTGGAAAACCAGATAGAGAAGAAGATAAAGGTGTTGAGGAAAGATGATGGTGGAGAGTTTTGCAAGAAGGAATTTGAAGAGTTCTGTAAGAAGTGTGGGATAGCATGGCATAAGACTACTCCATACACACCTAAGCAAAAAGGAGTTGTAGAAAGAATGAACAAGACGTTGATGGAAAAGGCAAGAAGCATGCTCAGTGGTGTCAGGTTAGGACAGGAATTCTAGGTAGAGGTAGTGGAGACTGCATGTTACCTAGTCAATAGATCACCTTCATCAGTGTTGGAGGATAAGAATCCATAAGAGGTATGGACTGGTAGGAAACCCTCTCTTTCACATCTGAGGGTATTTGGATGTGATGGATATGTACAGGTTCCAAAGGAGAAAAGAACCAAGTTGGATAGTAAATCTGAACAGTGCATCTTTATTGGGTATAAGGATGGGTTAAAAGGTTATAAGATTTGGAACCCAGGAAAAAGGAAGGTTGTGTATAGGTGCGATGTGTTATTTAAAGAGGTGAAATATGTTATTTAACATGAAGTCCTACCAAAGGAACCTAAGAAGATAGAGTTTGAGTTAAAGGAGGAGGAATCGGACTCTACAGCAGAACAGGAATCAGAAGATGAAGAGCCACAAACTCCAGTTGTTAGAATATCAGTTTGAGAAAGAAGGCAACCATAAGGGTATAGTCCAGCTTCTTTCTATTCATTTTTTATTATTATTTATTACTAATGATGGTCCTAGAATTGTCAGGGAAACAATAGATTCAGATGATGGAAAACTTTGTAAAGAGGAAATGGTTGATGAAATGGCATCTTTGCACAAAAATGAGGCTTGGGATCTGGTGGAGTTATCAGCTAGAAGGAAACCTATTGGCAACAAATGGGTGTTTAAGAAGAATATGAATGCAAAAGGCAAGGTGGAGAAATACAAAGCCTGGTTGGTAGAAAAAGGTTATTCCCAGGTCCTTGGAATTGATTTTGGTGATATTTTTTCTCTTGTTGCCAAGGTAGCTTCTATTAGATTGCTTTTATCTGTTGCTTCTTTTGATTTTGAGGTAGAACATATGGATGTGAAGACAACATTTCTTCACAAGGATCTGGAAGAAGAGATCTACATGAAGAAACCTAAAGGCTTTATCGTGAAGGGTAAGAAAGAATTGGTATGCAAGTAAAAAAGTCTTTTTATGGGTTAAAACAATCACCAAGGATGTGGTATTAGAAATTTGATACATATATATATGGGGATTTGGCTTCACCAGAAGAAAAGAAAATCACTGTGTATTTTAAATTAATTGGTGGTTGTGTTATTTATTTTTTCTTGTATGTGGATGATATGTTGTTGATTGGAAATAACAAAGAAATTATCCAGGAATTGAAGACCCAATTGTCCTCCAAGTTCGACATGAAATATATTGGTGTTGCAAATTATATTTTGGGCATGGAAATTAAATGAGATCAGGAAAAAAAAAAACTCTGGTTAAACCAAAGGAAGTATGTTGAGACAATATTGCAAAGGGTTTAATATGTAGGATAGTAAACTGGTGAAGGTTCCTATTCCCTTCAGTGTAAAGTTATATACTGAATAATGTCCCAAGAAACAAGAAGAGGAAGAGTACATGTCCAATGTTCCATACACAAGTGCAATCGGTAGCTTGATGTATGCAATGGTCTATACTAGACCAGACATTGCACATGCAGTGGGAGTATTAAGCATATTTATGTCAAAACCAGGGAAGGAGCATTGGACAATAGTGAAGCAGTTTTCAGGTATTTGCATGGCACTAGTGATTATGATTTGTGCTACCAAGGAAGACCAAGATTGGATAGAGTTTTGGACATCCATGGATTTTTTTATACAGACTGGGTTGTAGATTTGGATTAGAGAAGATATAAAATTGGGTATGTATTTAACCTGTTTGGAGGTGTAGCTGGTTGGATGAGCAAGAGACAGTCTATAGTGGCACTTTCAACTACAAAGGAAAATACATGGCAACCACTCATGCAAGCAAGGAAGCAGTTTGGTTGCAGAGATTGTGTTCAAGTATGGGGTTGGTACAACGAGCTATAAGGATAGACTATGACAGCAAAAGTGAAATTTTCTTGGCAAAGAACCTTGTTTATCATTCAAAGACAAAACACATTGATGTTCAGTATCACTTTGTGAGGGATATGGTTGAGGACAAAAAGGTGTTGTTGGTAAAGGTTGACACTTTGAATAATGTTGCAGATGCATTGATGAAGTCTTTGAGCAGTGAGAATTTTTCTTGGCATAGAGAAACAATGGGCATTGCAAGACTGGACCAATAACTAAGCTCTCCCGTGGCTCCCATGGAAATAAAACAACAAGTGGGAGAATTTTTGGTGTGTGTTATATTATTTCCACGACTAGCCCCACTCATGGGGGGGGATCACAGGGGGGATGATAGTCCACCCTATTCATTGTGACGGGTGCAGCAGGGGGGTCATGGGGTGTTGATAGTCCCCCTCTACAAGGTCTGGGGTCGTGCCTCGAGGAAATTCATTTTGGACCTTATATTTGGTGGACGGACCTACCTATGGTATTGTGCGTGGTTTTCACACATGGTTTTGGGTATGATGGTTTTCTACCCATGGTATTTTGTAGATCCGATCGAGTGAACTATGATTATGTTCTAATCCAGGGTTAATGGATTGGGGTTTATGCATGCTTCAACATGAATATATATGTATTGTAACATTTAAAGGAATATAATGAAAATTTAATCTGGTAGTCATGGTTTTAGGATCTAGGGGAAGATCTCTATGTATATATGTTTTATGTTTTATGCTCTCTTCATTGTTTATTTTCTATTTTTAGAATTCGTATGCAGGTAATTTATGTATGGGGTTAAAACCTACAAATAGAATATTGGAGGACATGTTGAGGATGTATGTGATGCATCAGCGATAGAAGTGGGAAGAGTACCTTCCACTCGTAGAGTCACTTACAATAATGGGTATAAGGAATGTTTGAAAATGAGTCTGTTTAAGGCATAGTATGGGTGGAGTTGTAATACTCCCATCAATTGGAGTGATCCAGTTAATAAGGTGTTGATTGCACCGAATATGTTGGAAAACATGGAGTGGAAAATGCAAGTAATCAAGAATAATTTGAAAGCAACACTGGATAGGAAGAAGAGCTAGGCATATCAAAATAGGTTGTTCAAGGAGTTCTAGGTTGGGGAACTGGCATACTTGCGCATCAAACCAAAGAAGAAATCCTTGTGGATTGGATCATTTGCCAAGCCGGCACCCCAATTTTGTGTGCCTTTCAAGATTACTGAGAGGATTGGTCTAGTATTCGATCAACTTCCACTTCCTATGATAGTGAAATTCCATGATGTTTTCATGTGTTATTTCTTAAGAATTATGTTAAAGAAGTTGATCATGTGATTGATTGGTCTGTATTGCAGGTGGAGCGAGATGGAGAATTCCAATAGGAACCTTAGTGTATATTCTAGAGAAAGGTTTTCATGCTTAGGAATTGAGAAATCGAGCAGGTTAAAGTGTAGTTGAAACACTTTGGGCCCAATGAAGATACATGGGAGATGGTGGATCAGATGTGGCCTATGTATCCTTCATTGTTTGCTAGTTGAGACAAAGCAGTTTTCATATGATGATTGGTATACGTTTTGGCATACGTTTTGGTATGATGTTTAGGTATATGTACATATGTATATTGATGTAAATACCACCATGAGCTATGTTATAAATCTCTAATAAGCAGTATGGGTGTCATGTCATTATAGTTGTCATATTGTTATGTTGTCATGTTGGTTGTTTTTTTAGCAGGGTGATCATTGTAAATACTACATCGAGCTATGTTATAAATCTCCATGGGAAGTATGTTTTCTTTTCAGTAGTTTTGCTAAGGTATAGGTGTGGGTGAACACTAAGGACAATGTCCCCCAAGGGGGAGTGTTCTGTAACAACCTTAGTGAAAATTCCATGCGATAAAAATTAATAAAGGAAAAATAATAACCACAGTTGATGGGACACTTATTCCAAGATGGATGTTGGGCAGTGGGTGTTCATTGGTTTATTATGGCTAAAGGAAATCGGAAAATACAATGGCTAAGGCTTTGGAAAGGAAAATTGGCATTTTCAACACATTTATTTATGAAAATAATGATAATTAGGAGAAAAGTAACGTGAAAGGTCACAGGTTGCATGTGAGGAGGAAAATGAAGGAAAATAATGGAAAATGAAGAAAATAGAGGCCTAATTGATAAAAAGGCTTCTAAAGATCAGTTAGTACCTTTTGTTATTCTAGTTTTGGAGCTCTCTCATTATTATCTCTCTCTCTCTCTCTCTCTCTCTCTCACTCACTATTGGACACTTAGAGTTTTATTCGAGCACTTTGGCATTGGATCAAGAAAGGAAAAGAAGGAAAGAGGAATGAAGGAGCCAGCAAGGAAGAGTAGGATCAAGCACTTACAATGGGATTCTTTGCAAGTATCGATTTTCATGTGTGTTTTCCTTTCTAGATTTAGCATGCATGGTATTTCATGTGTTTCTTTTCTCTCATGGCATGGGTTTTTCCAGGCGTGACAGTGTTTTTAGCCTATCCTTTCCATTTCTGAATACCCATGGTGTGATGGGATTATCATGTTTTGGCTGAGCTGGATTTCTGAATGGATTTGAAGTTGAGTGAGGTGGATCTCTGAATAATACATGACATGGCCTAGTAACTCCTAAACTGGACTGTGGGTTGTGGTAAAGCTAGATTTTGTGTTTCATTGGTGGTCCTAGGAATCCTCGACCAGTGAATGGTACGATATATAGTAAATTCTAGAGGTGGGTGCTCTCCATTGGGCCTAGTAATCTTGGGATGGGATGTACGGTAAATCCTGGAGAGCAGAGTCTTGGTTTAGGGCCTAGTGATCCATTGTGGATTGCAGTAAAACCTGAGAGACTAGGAGACAGGAAAATTCCTCACGGTGTAGGTGGAGAAATCCAATGGCATCCATGCTTGTTTTGGCATAGTGATATAGTGGAGATCATGGTAAAACCTCTTATTACATGTTTAGTATTTGGGCCTAGTGATACTATGTGGATTACGATAATGCCTAGTTTCTATTGATGAGGGTGAGGTAGTGTAGCCTCGGGATGCCCTAGTTGGTTCTTTTGGTTTGAGTCCCACATTCATGCTTGGAATATTGCATTGGAGTGATTGAAAGAAGAGATATTTGGCTCAGCCAATCTATGATCAGGTGGAATTTGGTAGTCTTGTACCGAGTTGGATTTTGCATTCATAGGTAAGAGGTTCTTTGCTTGGTACCTTATGTGTAAATGTATTGGTTTATATGTGGGTTCTATGGATGATGTATCCATGATATTTATGTTGTTATTATGTTGGTTATAAGCATGTATTATGACAGTGATGATGTATGGCTCTCCTCATGTTTTGATTTGTAAATGAATGAATAGTGTATCTATGAACTAATAGATGATAATGTAGCTAATGATATAAGATAACAATTCTTCTTAGTGATCCTCAGATAAGTATGAGACCCATATGCTCAGATCTATTATTTAAACCCATAGATTACATATTTGTGACATGTTTGATGAAATACCTGTTATGTCTAGTAGGGGTCCAGTATCGTCCTTGTCAACGTTTTTGCAAATGAATCATTGTTATGTTGCGTAAATTCATTTATTAACATGTCATTGAGTTTTGGGTAGTGACCTAGTCTCTAGGCCTAAAAAAGTGGCACAAATCCCAAAGTCGCAGGCACAGGACTAAGGAGAAAAGTCCCCAGATGCATGCATACCCATGTTGTGGGACCGTCTAGAGCCCCTTGGACACATGGATTTCCATATAAAGGGAGCGTCCAGGGTTTAATGGTCTAAAACTTCAGTTGGTCTCAGGGGCTAGTTACCTAAGTGGTTGGGATGGCTCGTGGGAGTTTTGTTGATAATGTGGAAGGTCTGTGTGGTGTTTTTTTGTCTATTCCACTTCCTTAACATCGCCTAGAAGGTTGAATCCCATTATAGTGGCCTCTCATCGCATATTTACCTTGGTTGGATGGTTACTTGGGTAGATGTGGGATGAGGATGTTACACCTTTATGATCATTTTTGGATGTTCCACGTGTTGCGTTCCTTTCTCCTACCACCAGCTTGCATTGCACTAGATTTGAGAAAAAAAACAATATGAGGCATGTCATGTCATTCACGTTTTATCTAGCCCGTGCATGTGTGAATCTTTCTATGTACATCCATAATGCTTGGTCTCATGGGTAGTTCGAATGGTATGACTTCCCTTAACATTGGTTAAAACAACATGGCATGTGGTCCAATGAAAATGCACCAGCATAATAGTGGAATCTTATACCCAATGGAACCTTTGCTGAATCTGTGGAATGGTTGTATGGTGGGGTGAGGTGGCAAGCCAACAGGCCAGCTCTGTGTGGCTTTCTTCCATCTATATATCTATATATATATATATATATATGTATATAGCTATAGATATATGAAACTTTTAGGAGATACCACTTTTTCTTTTGCCGATAATTGCTTATGTGGATCTTTTACTATGTGAAAATCTCTGCACAAGTAAAGCTCCACACATCTATCAATTACATGCTTAACATAACTAATTGAAAACCATAGGGAAATGAATTGATCTTTGGCTTCTTCCCCTTATTATTATAATGACACAATACTTAAATATTTGCATTGGTAGACTTGCTTTGAACTAGAGATGCTCTACTCATTCTCCAATAGCTTGATACTTGTCTCTGCAAAAATTGTCTGCCACCAAAGTAGCTTCATACGTTGCATCTCACACCATATTATTTGAAGAATCTCTGGTATTAAGGTTAAATTCATGAATCAATAAAAAAAAAATGTAGACGGAAGGAAGAAAGGCTAGTCAAAATCATATGAAACTTGCATCTAGAAAACATATATTAGAATTTAAAGAAGAAGAATACTCTCAATGGTATGGCTGTTGAATTTAGTTTAGTTGTAATTTCAATATCATATATAAAATAATTGATAAGTTTGCATTGAAGCATAGTGGCCCTTGTAAATCCACACTAAAAAATAATAATGCAAGTTATTTAAATGAGGGAATGTGCTTTAATTAAATTTGTAATAATTGATATTAACATTTATGAATTAATTTAGTTGAACTTAGATCTAGGCATCCATTTTGGCGACTTACCATAAATACTAATTTTTGTTATTCATTATCTTAGCTCCATAAATTATTCGAAGGATCCAAGATCTAGCATGAGAAATATACTCTCTTCAACCTAGCATCATGGATAAATATAAGGCGGGGGCTAGGTAGATTATATAAGAGGAATCTATTTGGCCAACATGATTATAGGATCCATTTAGTGTGTGTGCTACATATCGTCATGAGATTCTTGTCTCGGATCCACAAAACCCCAAATTTCAATCACCAAGGCCTCACTGAAGCAATTGCATTAGCTTGAATGACTCACACCACTTGGCAGTGAGAGCATGCATCCGACCTAAGAAATGGTGGGACTTTGAGTTGTCCTCACAATTTCTAATGTCGCACCAAAACCTTGATATATGTGTTGGCTAGCTTCTTTCATTTCGTTATGCCAAGGTTGTGAAGGAAAAAATTCAAAGCTCAGAAGTTATATAATATCCAATGTCTACAACTTATCAAAGCTTGAATACAAGTCAAATTATCAGTGATCCCTATTACTCTTGCTTCTTACTTTGATTCAGTTTCTTCATTCGATTAAGCAGATGAAGCATTCCTTGAGTACCTTTCCATGGGGGGAAACAACTTCACTAGTGTTATTCCTAAGGCATTTGGAAATTTTATGAAGCTGAAAGAACTCACCTTGAGTTATAACAGTTTCAGTGGTGTGATACCTAAAACCATTGGCCATTTGATGAAGTTGGAAGAATTCAATGTGGATGGAAACAATCTTCCTTCATTTATTTCTCAAGCTCATAAGTTCTCTATGTCAATTGGATCAAACCTTTCTTAATGTTTGGTCTACTATGGAAATAATTTCACTGATACAACTAAAGTGCTTTGATGTTTGTTTGTGCACATACAATTAAAAAATGATTTGATGGCTTACTAATTGCTATAATGTACAAATACTATGTTTTATGTCTCACTTACCATATTTTAAAAGCTATAAATATATTAGCATAAATATCTTAATCTGGGTCTATTATGATTTAAGATTGATTCATGTCTTTGTTATTGTAGTTTCAAAAAATAGTGATTAAACATTGAAGGTGATGATAGGTAAGAGATGTGGACACAAAGATACAACAATATCAAACTGCGATTCTTCATTTTTTGGTGGTTGCATCTATGTGTGATATATGTTTACCGTGATTTTTAGCCATTGGGTGGTTACCCCTATGTGTGATATATGTTGACTATGATTAGTCATTTGGGTTGGCTAACTTTTGCACCAATGTCTGGCGTGACTCGGTACACCTTTGAAATCACACGTTGGATCATTGATTCATTGTTGGGAAGAACAGAAAGGAAGAGTGGGATCAAACAAACATTGAATTATCGGAATCATAGAAGGATGTGTGTTTATTCGCATGAACTCAACCAATGGCTGGGACACTAAGACTCTTTCTTTTTTGGTGGCCTCCTTTATGGATGGATTGTGGAGAGAGACTGACAATTAATAATCCATTGACATAGAGTAGTGAAAACTAGGATTGGAATTTGAGTTCATAAACCAATCTCATTGTTCCATTTTAGTGTTTGACATAGCTATCAAATCTAGGAATGGTATTTGACTGAGCAAAGTTAGGGAACGAAGCCTTTGGGAAAGACTGAAATTATGTTGGAAATGGTTGAATCCATAAAGTGATCGACATATTTCAAGCATATAAGTGTAAATGGAAGGATGTATAACAAGACATATATAAAGTCCTCTTAGAGTTAAGGTTGCTTTCCTTCTAGGTGATATAAATATCTAGTGAAGCCACCTCCTATCACAGTTAGTTGTTGCAGGAGTAAACATGCATTTGATATTGTCTTTCCATATTGGTATTTCTAGTGATGGTAAGTCCCTCACAAATCATAAATCCGCAAAAAATGGTCATGATAATTCTGGACAGAAGAAGAGTGGACAGAAGTAGAGTGGCATTTTAAGTATGTTGACTCGCCTAGATCCTAGATCTTAGTTCAAGCATTAATACCAGTTCTTTTCCACAAACTATTTTAGACCTCACATGTGATAGCATTGAAAATTATTTCGGTAGATACAATGCCATATTTGTGTGTGTGGAGTGCAAAATCCCATGTGGGGAGTGCAGATGTGTGTCCCCTCATTTTTGCCTCCACACTCTACACCATTCCTCTCTTGCTTACTGGTATTCATGCCATAGCTATGTTTTTTTAATAGAAATGTTCACCAGAATATCATGTATCAAAGTCTACTCGTCACTATTTCTATGAAGATTTTATGTAAGTTGTTAGTATGAAATTTCTTGGAAGGTGTACCAAAAACACTGCATTTAAGTCAATGGTTACAAGTGACCCTAACAACAATTTGTTGTTGCTTACACTTTAGATCTACAATAATAAAATGAGAAAAACTTGCAACAAAAAGATATATGTGATTCAAAATAGAAAATAGCAATAGAAATCCAATGTAATAACCCAATATGGTAATACGTTTAAATGAATAATAATCTTTATTGATAATACCTAGTGAAGGAGATTTACAAAAGTTTTGCAAATCCCCCTTCGTGGGATGGGTCCTTTAATTTCCGTGATGCTTCAGTAATCGTTTCTCTCTCTTAATATGTGAAAAACCCAAAATAGTTTGTAGAACTCAAGTGGGAGCTCAAATGCAAGAAGATGATAGTAGTGATGATGATAATAATCATGGTGAATAATGAATGGAAACCATCCTATTTATATCAAAGTATTGGGTTGATCTCGAAAATGGAAAATAATAAAATAATATTGACCAATTCGAGATCTAACAGTTAGGAATACTTTATTATATTTTTTGGAGAGGGAAAGAATATTCAAAGTGGTCAGATATCTTTATTTAGAAATAATTAACAAATAAAATGATTTATTAAATTATTTTGCGAGGATTAATAATGGTGTGAAATTGAAATAATTATTAAATAGCAATTTAACAATTATTCAAAAAACATAATTAAGGAATAATAAATAAATAGTGATTTATTTAGTGACAAGGAATAATTATCAAACAATGATTTAATAATTATTCCTAGAGAAAATTAAATAAATAATGATTTATTCAATTATTCTTGTGTGGTTTTTTAATTTTAATCAGAAATAATTTAATAAAAATAGTTTACTAAATTATTTCCCATGGTGAAAGTGATTTTACCATGGTAAAATTAATCCTACATGGTGGTCATTTTTTGGTGATAGCAGATTCCCCCCCCTCCCCAACATATGAGTGTTAGGAGTAAATCGTATGACCAAAATATGTTGTAGGTTACACTTCTACAAGACACCAAAGGGGAGTCAAAGAGAGAGAGAGAGAGAGATACAGTTGAAGAAATGCAAGGAAGGACAGAGTAATGGAGGGGGCGAGACCTACTAAACTGATATAAGTCTCCTTTTATTTTGGAGTACATGATCTCAAATGAGGTGGGAGAAGCATACCCATACCCATCAAGATAATTGAGTATAAAGAATAATGGTGAGCCCAACAATGTGGGACTGATCTACAAAGTACATGATATGTTGTCATGAATGGGCCATAAATAATACAATGAATCCCATATACATAATGTGCCTAGAAAGACATAAGTCAGGAATGAATAAAATAACATATGAGTACATGAGACATAATTCCCCTCAACCTGACATGGTGGGGGGGATCACAACCAAATAAGCCCAGTTGGACAAGAAAGGGCTCTGAAGGTCTGAATGGATCATTTGAAGGAGAGATGCATGTTGTGGGTGTTGCAAGCAGCTAAAACTGAACCCGTCACATCTACAGAACTGCATCTGAGGTTGGATCAATATCTATGGACATCTGGGCATGTGGGGGCCTACGTGAAGGGCCACCCCCTCATGAGGTCTGGAACATCTCACACACACTCAAGAATCATTTGTACAATCATCTAGATCACCAGACCATCAAGTGTAAGATTCTCAATCATGTGATAATGAGCTTGCGTCGAGCACATGAGAAACAACCAAGTCAAAGGGAAATGATGATTCCCTTTTCTTGATATGAGGCACCAAACAAAGATGAATTCTGGAACCAAGGTACACCACCCTCTAGACCACACTTTTGGAATGAATGTATTGAATTCGACAAAAGAAGGCATGCCAGAGTTAAGGCAATCAGGAATCATCAACAAAGGCATGAGGTATCATGGTAGAGTGATTGAGGGACTGACAGCAAGGATGATGATGGAAGGAAATAAGATGAGTGGTTGGCTGACGACTTCCCTTGTCAAAGAATAATATGCATGGTTGACCTAGAAGCACCTCAATCGATTCCAGAGGGGATGGTCAGTTACTTAAAGGAGGTCTTTTCAAAGACGTAGCAGTGTAGATGGAGGCCAAATATGAGAAAAAATGGATGAATGGAACACAAATATGTATGGAACACTGTAACTGGACTTAAGGGGACTCGAAACAACCTAAATAGATGCAAAGGTGGATCATCTCTAATGCTATGAACAAGGGTGACTCAATAATGTTGCCACATGGGGGAGGCCCATAGGGAACCAAAAAAACATGAGTAAATAATGGTTACTCATGACAAAAACCGACACATGATTCAACCAATGTAGGGGTAAAGTGGTACCAGAGTATAGGTCGCTCAAGTGAAGAAATTCAGTTTTAATAGATAGTAAAGTGAGACCTCATGGAAAAAATGGCTTCCTGGTGAAGTGTCAGTACAAAAAACAAATGGAAACCCATTAGAGAACTCAGTGATAGATTTCGAACAATGCTAATGGTTAGTCAAACCGAGCTACGGTTTGGTCGCAATGCACAATGGAAAAACTAGGGTTTTCCCTATAAAATGGCTTCTTGCCCCCAAATCTAATTAATTTGCATAGTATTATGCTGGAGAATTTGGAGAGGAGGAGAAGGCCCTTAATATTGAAGAGATCTTAGTGAGAAAACCTACTGTCAAAATCTGTATTTGCAAGTTGAAGGTAGGTGGCCTAACCTTACCCATCAATTTTGATGGATTGGATTTTCATATTAAGGCTTTGACTCACTAGGGGAAACCCCTGCTCTTCCTCATAGTCCGAGTGCACGTTTTGGGCCCTGATCTGCATTTTGGAGTGTAGAAATTGGGCCAATAAATGCAACCAACACAATTTTGAGGGAAAAAAATATGTTATGGACTGAGAGGAAAACTAGGATAGGGGGTCTTTATTGAGTTGAAGCTTTGAACCAATGATGTGTGCCTTTGAATCTGAATTGAAAAAACATAATGGTATGTTGTAGGTATGCTAGAGATAAAGATGTTGCGGTTAGAATGAGATTTGGAAACTCTTCATGCTGAGATTCAGGGGAACCAAGCATTAAAAGGTGTTTTAACATGGTATGGAGTATTGAAGTTTTTAGAGAACCCATTGATGAGGGGTGGGGATCTTCTGTTGTCAAGGATTGTGAGCTATTGGGACTTAGATCACGAGGCCTTCGTAGTATAGGGGTACATGATTGAGATCACAATCTAGGACATATATTTTTTGATTAGATTGCCCCCCTTGGGGGTGGTTGGGGAGATACATATAGTGATACCTCATGGGAGGAATATAGGAGAGTTTTTCGATTGTCATTGTGTACCTTGTGTTCATACAAAGGGCACAACCATCCAGATCAGTGACTTAGAGAATCTTGATACATGAGCTATAGCTGCAATAGTGTTGAGGATCTTGGGTAGTCATGCCTTTCATCACATCACTGGGGGGAAGATGGTGCTTGTGGAGAGTGTATTGGCAGGGGCCTACTATGGGTGGGCCCAAATAAGTTATCATTGAAACAACATTTGACACTATGCAAGCGATGGACCAATGATAATTTTTCATTTGGGATAGTTTTATGCTCATTCTTATTTGAGAAGATCTTGACCATCCGACCACATGTACATAACCATGATGGAGGCCTATAAGAGCCTAAGGTGCGTCACGGGGGGCAGATACTACAATGAGGTGGAGCAGGGGGAGTCAGGCGGGTGTTCCGACTTACGTATTTTGCACATGGGAACCAGATGCCACTATACATAGATGACTATTTGTATAGTGGAATGAACTATCAGAGAGATCCTGACTTACCACTTACGCCGAGACAAGCATGGGCTCTGGATGGTAAGGGAAAGTTATTATATATTTAATGCATTTAAATTTTAAGAAATATGTGTATGTGGTACTTATTTATGAACTTTTTGGTATGTATATATATCACCAGTGAATCCGATAGGATATACAGGACGAGCCGTAGTGCCTGGGGCTGTAGATCAGGGTGGTTTGACATCACAACATAGATTAGGTAGTGATGCTCTACTAGAGGATCTCCTTCATAGGTTTGATGTGACATGCTACTAACTAGGGTGATAGAGCATGTGTGGCATAAGTTAGAAGATCGGTATACATATGAGTGCACTGGTCTTCCCTCAGAGTGGCAAGGTATCACGAGGCGCATTATTATGGACGGTCAAGCAATGCGAGACTTATAGGATAGTGGGATGGAGTCATTGGCTCGGGAGCCTCCATATGGTAGTGATTAGGCATAGGGACATGTGGGTCCCCATATTTGTTTTTTTATAACATGTGAATGAGCATGTCAAATGTATTTAGAGTAGTGGACTCCAAACACTAAATGTTGGACATTATGATACATAATATGGTCATGCATCTTTTGTGATGATTGTGGTTCGCCATTTTTTTATGCTATGGATGTCTTCTTGAATATGCATGTGATAAATGCCAATATATAATGTTATTTTCAATGGTATCTACCTAGTGATTTTGGGCTCTAGGAACACGACTAAATGTAATGGATTCAAACTCACGTGCCAAAATCTTAACTCATAGATATTTTCTAAATAGGATGATTACACACATGATAGATGCAATTTAATTGCATGACAAGTAGAAAGGAATCGAGACAAACATGAAGGCGAAGGATGTGACGATCAAGGGCATCAGCTAAAAACCTATCACAACATCATATTCAACCTGGTTATTGGTGGCATATCCAATGCAGACATCGTTGGAGTGGACTAACGAATGCAAAGGGGTAAAAATGGCCCAAGTTGTTGAGGCTAGATTCTTGGAGAAGTGACTCGCACCATCGGCATAACTGATATGAGGTTTGGATGATGGATCCATCTAAAAGACACAAGAAGACAAGGAATCAGATGATGGGGGCCGCAAGCTACCTAAATGCAAGCAAAAGAAAAAGATACACACATTTCAATGAGAAATGTTATGGGTAAAATTTATTGAGGTAGAGTGCATTGCGAGGGTTACGAAGGATTTCTCCTTATGGCCCCTATAAAAGGTATGCCTATTTTCCCAAACACTTACAAATGATGTAAGTACCTAGCCATAATGGCGCAAAATTCCCATGCCCCAGGACACCATGAGCTTGGTCATAGATGAGAAAAAGGTCACCTTCATGAAAGGTACGAGGGTGGAATTTTCGGTCATACTGAGCTTTGGCGTTCTTTTTGGATGAGTCAGTGGTTTACAGTGCAATATGATGGTCTTCATTGGTAAACTAAAGCATGATAAGTCATTGTTCTAGAGTTTGGGTGTCTAGGAGGAGTTTGACAGCAAGGTGGAGGGAGGGGATTTCACACTCGATTGGTAAGACTACCTCCTCTCCAAAAACTAGGTGGAAAGAGTGAACCCAGTGGCAATTTTGACAAAATTTCTATAGGCCCACAAAGCAGGAAAGAGCATAAGATGCCGATTGGTCTTCTGTTTATTCACCATTGGCTGAAGCATAGTTTTGAGGATTTTGTTGACAGCTTCAACTTGGCCATTGCCTTTGTGGTAGTAAGACAATGAATATTGGTGTTTGAAGCCTAATAGAGAGGATATATCGAGCCAAATCTCACCTTCAAAGTATTGGCCTTGTTCAGAGACCAATTGTTTCGGAACCCCAAATCAAGTGATAGCATGGTTAAAGAAAAATAGGACTGCAGTAGTCGCGGTGTTGTTGAATTTTGGCATGGCTTCAACCCATTTGGTGAAATAGTCAACGAACATGATAATATACTTATGTTTATTAGAATATGGGGGTCGACACTCCATAAAGTCAATAACTCATTTATAGAAAGGACCAAATACGATGAGAGGATGGAGGAGAGCAGGTGGCACTCGCGCCTTAGGGTGTATAATTGACAATTGGGACAATGTTTGACAGCCTCAATGCAATCGCTAAAGAGAGAAGGCCAAAAATAACAGGAGCGAATGATTTTCTGGGAAGTGGCCATTCTAGAGACGTGACCACCACAAGTGTCACTGTGGTAGGCATTCAAAACTTGCTCAACTTTAGCATGTGTGAGACAATGACAGAGGATAGTGTTGACACTGCGACGATAAATATTGTCACCGATGAGGAGATAGCAATGGACTTGATGTTGAATGCGTTGTCGATCCTCACGAGTGAGATGGGTGGTGAATTTTTGGGTTCGAAAATAGGTAAGGATTTTGACATACCAAGGATCATCTAAGGTAATGGTGAACAAGTGTTCATTTGGAAGATCATCATTTACCAGCGGATTAGGTGCACTATTGGAAAATTCAAAAATGAATTCAGCAAGGGCTAATCCTTTCTTACTCTTGGGTGTGATAAATTCAAGAACTAATTCTTGAAGGATAATGATGCAATGGGTGCACTTCCTATTAATGATCCATCGACTCTATTACATAGTAATTTGTCACCGTCCCTGTTACCCCTCTCCTGCATCTTGGAGGACTCATTCCGGGACTTGTGAGAAGTGAAAAGACTTGAAACCACTTGCATCATTCACCTCTGAACATGAGTTGCATATGCCCTGAAGACATCTCCTGCACTTTGCCCTTAAAAACAACCCTTTTTACATTAGCACTGGCCCACTGTGTTATGCCCGCGCCAATGGGGAAAATCCTATAAAAGGGGCGCGCCATTAGCGCTCTGTCCCAGAGTCGCAATCGCGCCAACCTTTTTGGGCAAATTTTTGAACCAATCAACCTCTGAAAGTCCTATCCAACTCATTCACCAACTAAATCCAAGTTAAGTGAGGATGGTTTGGCTTCGAATCTCCTTGAATGGAAAGTAGTTTGCCACCATTCCATAGAAGTTTCCAAGTGATGAAGCCAAATCCATTATTGTTGTGATTGATCTTATCTCTTCCTTTTCATCTATAAATGCTTGTCTCCATGCCTTGAGCAAGCTAGTTCTAGTTCTAGTTCTAGTTCTGGTGGTAATTATACTTGTGCTGAAAGGAAGATATCAAGAGATTAGAGTTGCAAGAGCCTTCTTTGTGTCCATAAGGCTTAACCTAAGTAAGGATATCTTGTCACCAAAGAGAGAGAGGCTTGTCCTTCATCCCTTCAAGCTTTGCAAGACTTGTGTAGCTGAGCACCCAGCCAAAGGAGGACTTGACGTCAGGACGCTGGTTGTATTCTCCTTTGTTTCTTATTAATAATAGATGACTATCATTATGGTTCCATTCTCATTGTTGTGATGATTAATTTTAAATTATGTCCTTCCTGACTAATGTATAATTGCATATATTAGATTTCACGCTTGTGTTTGTGTTGTTCTCTTTGTATGCAGGTGTCCATTCACGAGGATAGTGGAGGATTGTGACCGGCCAAGGCAAAGGAACGTGGGCGACATCTCTTCTACAAACAAAAGCGTTGGAACTCAAGTAGGTCTTCATCAGCTACCTTTTATTTGCAATTAGGAACTTGCGTGATAGCATTGTTTGATTGTTGCTAGACCCGTTCTGGGCTAGTAGGGATCGCCTCTATTCGTAGAGGGGATTTACCTCACCAACAAGGAATATTGCAACGGGGTTGACATAAAGCATGAGAAGAATACACCTAGTACTCCTCAACAGAATGGTGTTGCAGAAAGGATGAATCACACCATTGTGGAAAAGGTGTGAAGTATGTTGTCCAATTTCGTTTTGGAGAAGAAGTTTTGGGCTGAAGTAGTGAGGACTGCTTGCTACCTCATAAATAGATCTCCAACTACAACCTTGGATGACACTATCCCTGAAGAAGTTTGGACTCGTAAGAATTTGAATTATTCTCACTTGAAAATCTTTGGATGTGAAGCATTCATACATATTCCCAAAGAAAATAGAACTAATCTAGATGATAAATCTATGAAATGCTTTTTTTTGGGATATGTGGATGAAGATTTTGGTTATCATCTATGGGGTCAAGTCAAACATAAAATTATTAGAAGCAGGGATGTTATATTTAATGAGTCAGAAATGTTCAAGAGGACTATAGGTGAGTTGGAGGTCAAGAAGGTTATTGACAGGTTTGAAGAGTAGCAGGAAAACATCCCACCAATGCAAGAAAATGAATAGAAAATTTAGGAGCATGAAGAACAACAAGTGGAAAATGATGAGCAAGAAGAAGAAGGAATATTGCAGGGAGCTTTACAGGAGATTCAACCTGATAATGCACCAGCATAGTTAGTTCGCAGATCTTCTAGGCCTCATAAGCCTTCACAAAGGTATCCTCCTTCAAACTATATTTTGTTGACTGATGAAGGTGATCCTAATTGTTTTCAAGAAGCTTGTAAAGTTGAGCACAGTAAACAATGGAACAAAGCAATGGAAGAAGAAATGAACTCTTTGCTGGAAAATAGAACTTGGGAGCTGGTAAACCTCCCAAAAGGTAGAAAGGCTCTACAAAACAAATGGGTGTACAAGCTTAACCATGAAGGTAACGAAAAGAACGAGAGGTATAAAGCAAGGCTGCTAATGAAAGGTTTTGCCAAAAAAGAAGGTATTGACTTCACTGAAATTTTCTCACCTATTGTTAAAATGTCATCCATTAGAGTCATTCTTGGTCTAGTTGCTACTTTAGACCTAGAATGTGAATAGTTAGATGTAAAAATCGTATTCCTTCATGGTGAATTGGAGGAAGAAATTTATATGGAGCAGCCAAAAGGCTTCATAGAAAAAGGCAAAGAAGGCCTTGTTTGTAGGTTGAAGAAGAGTCTCTATGGGTTGAAACAGGCACCTCGAGAATGGTACAAGAAATTTGGTTCATTCATGTTGGGACATGGTTTTCAGAGGTTGGAAGCTGACCATTGTGTCTATATCAAGAGGTATGATCAAGGAAAGTATATCATATTATTGTTATATGTGGATGACATGTTAATTGTTGAGCATGCCAAGAATAAGATCAATAGGTTAAAGAAAGATTTGGGTAGCAAATTTGCAATGAAGGATTTGGGACTAGCACAATAGATATTGGGCATGTGGATTATGCGTGACAGGAAAAACAAAAGGTTGTGGCTGTCACAAGAAAAATATATCAAGAAGGTGCTTGACAGGTTTAATATGAAGAATGCCAAGCCATTTGGTAAACCCCTTGCAGCCCAGTTCAAGCTGAGTACTGAATTATGTCCTAGTGATGACAAGGAGAAAGAAGAGATGAGCAAGATTCCTTATGCTTCAGGAGTTGGCAGTTTGATGTATGCCATGGTATGCACATGACTAGACGTTGCATATTCATTGGGAGTAGTGAGTAGGTTCCTTGCCAATCTAGGAAAACAACATTGACAAGCAGTAAAATGGATTTTGAGGTATCTCAAGGGTACTAGTCATTATTGTTTATGTTTTGGTCATGATAAGACTGTGCTTGAAGGATTTACAGATGCAGATATGGCTGGAGATATGGATACCAGAAAGTCCACTACAGGTTTTTTGTATACATTTGTAGGTGCAGCATTATCTTGGGTGTTAAGGCTACAAAGAATAGTAGCCCTCTCTACAATAGAAGCGAAGTACATAGTTACAACAGAAGCTTGTAAAGAGATGTTGTGGATGCAACGATTCCTAGGAGAGATAGGAATAAAGTAGGACAAGTATGTGTTATATTGTGATAGTCAGAATTCCATTCACATGGCGAAAAACCCAACATTTCATTTAAATACCAAGCACAATGACTTAAGGTACCATTGGATCTGGCATGTGTTGGAGGAAGAACAATTATCCTTGGAAAATATCCATACAGATAGGAACCCTACTGATATGCTCACTAAGATTCTACCACGAAATAAACATGAGTTATGTAGAGGCATGGTAGGACTCGGTGTGACTTGATGACTCTTATTTGGCTTCAAGTGGGAGAATGTTAAGTGTGAAGCCAAATTCACGCAGGATTCTAGATCCTTCTAGATGAGATCTTTCTAGATCTCCATGATTCTAGATCTTTCTACACCGCCATTAGTTTTTAGATCATTCCAAATTTCCATCTGAATCACATAGAGTATTCTAGATCCTTCTTCTGCCTCTAAAAATATGTAATTTCTCTCGCCAAGGAAAGCAAGCCAACACCCAAGCTTGTTATCTAATGCAAAGTGATTTATGTTCTCCAGTGATTGTTTTATCTATTCAGCTATTTCTAATTGACTAATCTTGTTGTTTCTCCATTTGTCTGTCTCTTAGTATGTGTGTTATGTATGATCTGATCTAACATTCACGACATAAATATTCTTCCTCACTCATTATAAATCACTAAATATTAATGTATGTTATAAATAGTAAAGAGTATTTGTGAGGTTAATCCATTTGGGATTTTTGAGCTGTAAAAATAAGAAATGCAGTTTTAAAATAATGATACATGCCATAAAACCCTTGTAATTTATGAAGGTATTAGAATTCCCTTGGTTGTATTCCTACACTTTCTTCGCAAGTTGAGGAGCACAGTACCCTGGTACCCTAGGTGAGCATAGTGCCCTAGGTTTAGAAATAAATTCAAATGGTCTCAATTTACACAGTAAACATTGAGACTTAAAAAATTGTACTTTAAGTTTGGTTTATTGTTGAGTTTCTAAGGGTATATTCCTGCGTAGATTGTAAACTTCTAAATATTTTGACAATTTGAAAAACAAATGCTAAGTCAAATTGATTTACCTTTTTCCATCAAATTTTGGAATATCTAAAATTGTACAATTAATTAAAGTTCAATTATTTTCGACATTATTATACCGACCTCGGTAACTCTCCCCCACATATATAAATTTCTCTATTCTTGTACTGAGGGAATCTATGAACTATTTGAGTAGAAAGGCCAACACATTGTTAGCTATCGTGTCCAACAAAGAGTGTCAGAGTTTTGTAGTACTGGTTAATCTGGAAGGCGGAGCTAGTAATGGGGGTGGAAATGCATATATAATATACATATTGGAGGTGGAAATGTATATATATCATACATGTTGGCTTTTAAATGCGAGATGTCAAGCCACCATTCTACTATGCCGTTAAAACTATGTAGTTGACGATTATTTTTTTGTTTGGAAAATTATGGAAATTTTGATCAAATTTTGAAAAAAGTTTCTAGGGACTTTTGTAAATTTAAGTAAAACTGTTAAATTTTATAATTTAGGTGCTTTAGAAGTATTTGATGGTGCTGAATCTATTTCCACAATCAAAAACATGATTCAAATAGTCTCTACAAGATTTTTTGAATTATTTTTTGTCTAGATTTCAACCACTTCTCACAATCCAAGCAATTCCTCGCACTACATAAACAATTCCACTACCCACTATTCCACCAATATATATATATATATATATATGGTTTTAAGAATATTAGCATTTCATATAAACCCTTGAGGTAGTTTTGAGGAACCATGAACAAGAAAAATCATACCTAACAACTAGCATTCAAGAGGAGTCTATATAATGTAGAGGCCTTGTCGTAATGAAATAAAATGACATATATGTACCAGTGCGTTTGTCCCTATTATCGTGCAAGTTGGAAGTGGCCTTTGTATACATGAATCCCACTCCAATAGCAGATTCCAGCAAACGTAAATTTACATCTGAGATCGTGATCATGAGAGGCAACTGTACTAAAAATTCATTAATCAATATAAACTTTGGATATTTAAATTTATGCCCGGAGATAACCATGATAGGATTGAAACATGATATGACATATTCCTTTTCAAAGCGAAATTTTAAAAAATTACTTACATTTGTTCTAAGCATGCTTATTCAGATACAATGAGGAAGCGTGGCTATGATTTCCTCGGAGGCTCCATATGCTATTGAAGAAGCTTCTGGACCTGCCATCCCATGCATTAAAAAAATCCATTTTATAATTGAAATTGGAATTGGAATTTTGTCCCGAATTTATAAGGCAGAAGGAAAATTCTAATAATGTAATCTTTATAAAAAGGTTAGCAAGCTTTATGGAAATTTGAGTTAATATCTTTGAGTTTTTTTCCCTTTATGGTGTATTACTGTGTCTTGATTCATTTGTTCCTCAGTCAAGTTTTTTGGAAAATCTAGTTGAGAGGTGAGATCTTTTAAGTCTCACCTCTTATCAATTTCACATTAATTGGAATCAGAGCAAATGGCTCCTCAGGGCTCGACGAAAAAGTTTTTTATGCTCTAATTTTTTGCTACTAACATCTTCCCTATTTTGTAATTGATATAAATTCTTATTTTCCAACTATTCTACCTTCAATTTATTTTTCCAACTATTCTACCTTCACTTTATTTCTTGATATTTATATTATTTCTTGATATTTATGATTTTCCCAAGGGAAATTCGATTTCCCTCACTAACTAAACCTAACCACACCACATTACAATGTTGCACTCTCTTTTCCCATCCCTACACCAATTTTTTCTTTCGTGCGAATCCACTCTTTTCCTCAACCAGTTCAGCCCAAAACTGCATCCCAACATCCCTCTTTGCATCCAAACTCCTTGTGAGCAACACATTCCCTAGCTACAATTTCATTTTGTAGAATATTTGTCTAGATCACAGACACATCACTGCAAGGTTTTAGTTTAGTTTGTTAAGCATTATTTCTTCAGCATGCCATCTCATGCTTCCTTAGCCATTCCACGAGTCTCATCTCTATCTCTAGCTTAGTTCTCACCTCTTTTTTCCCGAATGTTTCCAAGATATGTTACCATGTTAATCGAGATCTTGGTTTTCACTTCCTGTCATCTATTCTATAGATTTCCACCACATAAAAGAAACAACACACATAGTTAAGGCTTATCTTCTCATTTTTTAGTCTCACTTCCTCTGCCTTATCATAACATCTACATGATCCATGACCACTTTTGTCACAAGTCTACACCACATTGATAGTTTAGGTATATATATATATATATATATATATATATATATATATATATATATATATATATATTATATATATATAATATATATATATTATATATATAATATATAATATATCCCTGGTTTCCACCCCACCTAGAATCCATGACTTTTTTTTACTAATTTTTTTCATATAAATATCTTAATTGTAATAAGAATTTATCATTTATTTTATATGAGCTTATTAGTTAATATACTTATTCAATATATCATAAAAATGAAAAATGTAAATATAACTTCAAAACTGTAAAAATCAGTAACAGACAAAATCACAATGTTTCATCGACCCTGATACAATTTTTACAAGGAGTTTCTTGACTAGATGTATGGATCTGAGAATTGTACAAAGCTCCATTAAGCCATAGTATCAGAGGCAAATTCAATGACTTTTGACAATTGGAGTCAGTTAACCAATAGAAGAGAGCCTGACCTTCATCCTGATTGTTGGAATTTTCTGCTAAATTCCTTAACAAACAGACAACACAAAAAAAATGCTCAGTTTTCACTCTGTTTCTGCACAGAAAACTAAAAATTTTGTTTTATGGAAATGGTGTTGCAGCAACAGGATTCGGTGTTGCAGCAACGCTGATCGTGGTGTTGCAACAACAGGAAATTTTATATAATTTAAAATAAAAACTGAAAAACAGAGTAATACTCAGCAACACAGAAACTGGTGAAACAGTAACTGAAACTTTAACTTATATTCAGTAAAACAACTGATATAATAAAACAACTGATACAGTAAAACAACTTCCTTTATCTCAGAAAATTGCAGGTGTTTAAGCACTGCTGTGCGGTTACAAAACGCTCTGTTTCTGTTCAGAACTCTGCTCTAAACACTCTGTTTCTGTTCAAAACGCTGTTGTAAACACTCTGTTTCTTCCTTGAAACATTTTACACTCCTGTCTGTAAATTTCATTCATATATTCACGCTGCTGCATACCTGTGCATTACAGAGAGAACTCTATCTCTGTTCAAAAATTCTTACACACATTGCTTGTGTTTTCATTACATTTTAGATTCTACAGAAAACTAAACTTAACATTCTTTCTTGTGCTGTAAGAAAAAAACTACATCTATGAATAAAAAACATAAAATTAAAATCCTAACTACATAGCAATTAATTACCATCATTTCGTGAGAGACCGCCATTCCGTAATAAATTGTTGTGTAATCGCTGATTCAGGAAAGGACTGGAGCTGTGGCTGTTTACTAGCAAAATCATCAATGTAGAGGTATGACAGTCGATTCAACAGTACAGGGGTATGGCAAAGGGCAACCCCTGCAGTTGAAAATAATATTTCAACACTTCCCTTTAGTTTCAACTGCTGGGTTATCAGTCATACCCAGACATTTCCTCAAAAACTCAAAACTTTTCTGTCGCAAAGACTTGGTTAGAATGTCTGCAACCTGCTCCTGAGTTTTGCAATGTACTAAGACAATTTCTCCATTATTTACCAACTCTCTGATATAATGAAACCTTGTGTCAATGTGTTTCGTTCTCTTATGAAACACATAATTTTTGGATAATGCAATAGCAGAACTGTTGTCACAATAAATTACAGTTCCTTTTGTCTGCTCTTGGCCTAAGCTCCTTAACATCCTTCTCATCCAAACTACTTGACATGCTGCTGCTGTAGCTACCACGTACTCTGCTTCTGCTGTGGACAATGCCACAATTGGCTGTTTCTTGGAAGCCCATGAAATGGCTCCTGAACTCATGTGAGAAACATAACCGGATGTGCTTTTCCAGTCATCTACACTTCCAGCCCAATCACTGTCAGTGTATCCAACTAAATCTGAACATTCTGAGACAGTATATAAAATCCCAAACCTTTTAGTACCTTTAACATAGCTCAGAATCCTTTTTGTTGCCTGCCAATGTGCTTCTTTCGGCCTCTCCATGAATCTGGAAATTAGACTAACAACATACATTATATCTGGCCTAGTTGCAGTCAAATACATGAGGCTGCCAACTATGCTCTTGTATAGACTAGGATCAAAATCCTTGCTGCTGTCCTCTTTGCTGAGTTTTAATCCCATTACTGTGGGAGTGATTGCTGCCTTGCAATCTTGCATTTGGAATATTTCCAACACTTCATTTACATATCTTGCTTGAGAGATAAAAATTCCATTTTCATTTTGATCTACTTCTATTCCTAAGAAGTATCTCAGCAAACCGATGTCAGTCATCTCAAATTCTTTTTTCATGACTGATTTAAAATTTTCAATGAGGTAGTCATCATTACCTGTAAAAATCACATCATCAACATACAACACTACAATTAAAATCTT
>APFE031250740.1:107171-120419 GCA_000404065.3 Pinus taeda
CTTTTCCTTTTGGTAGCTCAACCAAATCCCATGTCTTGTTTCTCTCTATGGCATTGATCTCCTCATCCATAGCTTCTATCCATTTCTTATCTTTAATTTCATCCTCGAAATGAATAGGATCATCAACATGACAAAACAAGGAAAATAAGGAATTCATTCCTTCATCATAAATATCACTTAGATTTATAAACTTCTTACCTCTTTCATTTGGTGTGCAAGTGCTTAAAGTCGCACTTGAATTTCCTCCTTGTGGTGTGCTTGGAGAAGCACTCTCATTTATCCTCAATGGTGTCCCTTGCTGTCCTTGTGTTGGTGCTGCTATTTGGGGATGCATTTCAGCCACCTCCTCATCATCTTCATCATGAGACAAATAGTTTTTAACGTTAACTATTTTCTCTATGCTTCCATCCCAAGCTTCCTCTTCAATGAATTGAACATCTCTGCTGATGAAAAACTTCTTGGTAGATGGGATATACAACTTGTAGGCTTTGGATTCATCACTGTATCCAATGAAGATACATTTCTCCCCTTTGCTGTCCAACTTCCTCCTTAGCTAATTTGGAATGTGTGCATAGGCCACACATCCAAAAACTCTCATGTGGGTGACTCCTTTCTTTCTTCCACTCCACGCTTCTTCCGGCACCTTGTTCATCACTGCTTTTGTAGGACACCTGTTTAGAATATATATTGCACAATGTACAGCTTCAGCCCAATAATCATTTGGCAAATGCTTTGCCTTCAACATGCTCCTCACCATATCCATAATTGTTCTGTTTTTCCTTTCAGCAACTCCATTTTACTGCGGGGTATAGCTGGCTGTAAATTGCTTGTGAATTCCATTTTCTCTGCAAAACCTCAGGAATTCTTTGGAGATATACTCACCTCCTCTGTCTGTTCTCAAAACTTTGATGCGCAGCCCACTCTGATTTTCCACAAGTGCTTTGAAATTTTGAAATTTTTCAAACACTTCGCTCTTATTCTTCAGGAAATAAACCCAAGTCTTTCTGGTAAAGTCATCAATAAATGTTAGAAAATATTGGCTGCGTGCAAGTGATGGAGCTTGCATCGATCCACATAAATCTGAGTGGACAATTTCTAAGGGTGCCTTTGCCCTTATGCTTTTCCCGGTTGGAAAACTTTCTCTGTGTTGTTTTCCCAATATGCAACCTTCACAAAGGCTGTCTGGCTTTTCTATCAATGGTAAACCTCTTACCATTCCTTTTCTACTCAACAAATTAAGACCTCCAAAGTTGAGATGTCCAAATCTCAAATGCCACAACCAATTTTAATTCTTTGGAACGCTTTGGAAAGCCTCTTAGGTAACTGCTGCAATTACTTCTTTGTTCTTCAAATCTACTCTTATTCTAAGACGGAACATTCTGTTCCTTGTCATCTTCACTTCAGCAATGCATAGCTTGCTGGGTGCTCTGTCCATGATGGTGCATACATCATTCTCAAAGAAAACATTGTAACCTTTTTTAACAAGCTGTCCAATACTCAAGAGGTTACACCTCATTCCAGGAACATAATAGACATATGCTATGGTTTTCCTTTCCCCTTTCTTTGTAAATATTTTAACTTCTCCTTTCCCATAACAGATATTTTGCTATCAGTCCCAAGTGTGACTTTTGATTTCACACTTTGATCTAAAGCAAAAAACAGGGCTAAGTTTCCTGTCATATGGTTACTGCAACCGGAATCTAGAAACCATATATCCTCACTGCTTGTTTCAGGCATATTACAAGCTAACAATACATTATCTTGGCTGGTATTTTCTCTAGTAATATTTGCATTAGATCTATTGTTCATATCATGCTGCTTCTTCCTACATTCACTGGCATAGTGCCCATATTTTTTACAATAATAACATTGGACATTGGGTTTTTCATACCTTTGTCCTTGAGCATGATGTTGTCCACTTTGTTGACTGTTGCCTTGGCCTTGCTTCTGATTTGGATTCCTGCCTCTTCCTTAAGCATTTGCTGGACTGTTTCTTCCACTTCTGTTTTGGCTTCTGCCTCTTCCTCTCTTGTTTCCTTTGCCTTGACCTCTACCACTTCCAAAAGACATCTGGTTCTTAAAGGCTTGCTCTAGAGATGAGTTTTCATTTCTACTCAACCTCTGCTCATGTGTTATCAGTGATGCATGGAGTTCATCAACTGAAAAGTTTGAGAGATCCTTTGTATCTTCTATGGTGGTGACAATCACATCAAACTTTGAGGGTAGGACCCTCAATAGTTTCTCCACAATCCTCCTTTCTTCAAGAGTTTCTCCATGAGACCTTATCTCTGTGACCAGACCAATTGCTTGTGTGAAAAATGAGTCAATGTTGTCTGACTCCTTCATGCGCAGGGTCTCAAAACCTTTCCTCAGCAACTGTAGTTTTGCTATCTTCACTCTCTCCATGCCTTGATAGGCTGTCTTAAGAGTTTGCCATGCTTCTCTAGATGTCTTGGCTACTACTATCCTTGGAAACACACTCTCATGCACTGCTTGACATAAGAATACAAGGGCTTTTGAATCCTTCTTCTTATTTCTCTTCAACAGCTCTTTTTCTGCCTGAGTTAATCCATTAAACTGTTCTTCATTTGTTGGCTCTTCAAATCCATATTCAGCAAGTTCCGATAAATCTTGTGAGGCAAATACAACCTTCATGGTTATGGCCCAATAGTCATAGTTTTTCCCGTTGAACTGTGGGAGCTGGGTATTAAACATACCCATGCTGGTGCTGGCCATTCTTTAAATACTTGACTTGGATTCTTTCTTGGCTGAGTCTCCACTCTGCTGGCGAAGCTGCTACCACAATAAACCCTTTCTTCAACTTCTTTGACACTTCAAAGAGCCTAGACTGGCTCTGATACCATGTTGGAATTTTCTGCTAAATTCCTTAACAAACATACAACACAAAAAAATGCTCTGTTTTTACTCTGTTTCTGCATAGAAAACTGAAAATTTCGTTTTCTGGAAATGGTGTTGCAACAACAGGATTCGGTGTTGCAGCAACGCTGATCGTGGTGTTGCAGCAACAGGAAATTTCTGATAATTTAAAATAAAAACTGAAAAACAGAGTAAAACTCAGAAACACAGAAACTGGTGAAAAAGTAACTGAAACTTTAACTTATATTCATTAAAACAACTGATATAATAAAACAACTGATACAGTAAAACATCTTCCTTTATCTCAGAAAATTGCAGGTGTTTAAGCATTGTTGTGCAGTTACAAAACACTCTGTTTCTATTTAGAACTCTGCTGTAAACACTATGTTTCTGTTCAAAACACTGCTGTAAATACTTTGTTTCTTCCTTGAAACATTTTACACTCCTGTCTATAAATTTCATTCATATATTCACGCTGCTGAGTACATAAAAAACTTCTGCACTGCTGTGCATTACAGAGAGAACTCTATCTCTGTTCAAAATTTTTTACACACACTGCTTGTGTTTTCATTACATTTCAGATTCTACAGAAAACTAAACTTAACATTCTTTCTTATGTCGTAAGAAAAAAACTACATCTATGAATAAAAAAAATAAAATTAAAATCCTACCTACACAGCAATTAATTACCATCATTTTGTGAGAGACCGCCATTCCGTAATAAATTGTTGTGTAATTGCTGATTCAGGAAAGGACTGGAGCTGCGGCTGTTTATTGGAAAAATCATCAATGCAGAGGTATGGAAGTTGATTCAAAAGTACAGGGGTATGGCAAAGGACAACCCCTGCAGTTGAAAATAATATTTCAACACTGATTGAGGTGTATTGATCGAATGAGACAAGGGGCTGCCGTAGGAGTCTGATTATTTTATTTGCATCCTAGTCACCTATGGACACATACGAGACCGGAAGCATAATCGTCAGCATCCATAATGAGGTCCACGTCACTATCTGACCAGAATTAGGTACTTGGCCTAAAAAATAGAGGCAATTCTGCGATGGATCCATGAAAATGAAAAAGATCTTAGAATTTGAAAGATAGATCTACTTGCCATCTGATTTTACTTTTATATATAGAGATGAATGTATAGTTCAACTATGTGACATGTCTTGAATTTCAGTTGATCTGACTTTGTTAATTTCAAATGAGCACTAGAGCCCTGCGTGCAATGAAGTCAATGAGGGATTTCTTGTCACTTCGTGAACTAAATATAACCCATTAGTGTAACTTTCTAAATAAAAAATTGAACCTTTTGTTTTTAGCATCTGTATGTGAAGTGAACGATGGATTTCTTGTCACTTTCATGAAGAAGATAACACTCACCCGTATATGTCAATTTCTAAGTAACTTATATTCTTTGATTTGGCCTTGCAACGTGCTCCCCAAGTCTCATTCCTAAAATACATTTTCCATTCCACCATATTATCCTACAAATTCGTGCTTCGTGCTTTGTTGTTGACAGTGTAGACGAATAACCTAGATGGTAAGTGATGTGCGATGGTGGGTGATCGTGATTTATTAATTTTTCATTACAAATTTATTTAAACTTAAATTATAATGTGAATAGGGATTTATTAACCATTATGGAGATGTTTTAAATGGAGATATTCTAAAGTAAAAACACATTTAAACCCCAAACCCACTTCTTATTCATGTGGACTACACAAAGGTTTGGTTGAATGGCCCACTCCACATCGAGTCTCCGACAATTGACTTTGTATGAATGGAATATAGAGGTTGACTCTTGACCTTGTTGGAAAGGTAGAGAAGACAAAACACAATTCACACATAAAACATGAGTTGCTGCTCTTCTATTCATCACACAAAACATAATGATTACAATGAACCTTTTCCAACTAGCTAACTGCCTAAAATATTTTGACATGCAACTACATGCAATCACACTCTCAAAGTCGTTTATCACTTAACTCAACACCCAAACGCTCATTCGTGCAATCACTGAGTTAACTCACTCTCTATTTTTAGCTAACTCCTCATGTAGGAGTAATTATCTTTTCTTAACACTCCCCCTTAATTACGACTGCCAAACTAAAACATAACTCATGACAACTCAAATATGCCTCTTGGTCTATGTCTAAGCTAGGCTTACAACACCCAAGTTCCTTCTATGAAAGTCAAACACATCTTGTGCTAATGACTTAGTAAATATATCAGCGAATTGATCACTAGATTTGCAAGGTTTCAAGTGAACTTCTTGATTGCTCACAAGTTCTCTAATAAAGTAATATTTAGTATGAATATGCTTGCTCTTCTGATGAAACACACTATTCTTGGATAGTGCAATCACTGAGGTGTTGTCACAATATATTATTGTTGATCCTTGTTGTTTCTGGTTGAGTTCATCAAGTACTCTTCTTAACCGCATTGTTTGACATATTGTCGATGTCGCTGCTACATATTGTGCTTCTGCTGACGAAAGTGTCACAATAGGTTGCTTCTTAGATGCCCATGAAATCACACCTGAACCAAGGTGGAACACAAAACCAGATGTGCTCTTCCTAATATCCAAACTACCTGCAAAATCATTATCTGTGTATCTAATCAAAATTTTCTTTTCTGTGCTTGCAGACATTATTCCACAATATCTAGTTCGTACTATGTATCTCAAAATTCCTTTTCCTGCACTCCAATGTGTGTCTTTTGGAGTCTCCATAAATCTGGAAATCAAACTCACTCCTTGCATGACATCCGATCTTGTAGGTGTGAGACACATTAGGCTACCAACCAATCATTTGAATAAAGTTGGATTGACATCTGATCCTTCATCATCCTTGCTTAACTTTGTACCTGTTGCAACTAGTGTAGGGGTAGGTTTGCAATTTTCCATCCTGAATCTTTTCAACAAATCTTTGGAATATTTATTTTGACAAATAAAAATTCCTTTTTCGGATTTCTCAACTTCTGTGTCAAGAAAATATTTCATGATACCAAGAGATGTCATCTCAAATTCTTTCATCATGACTGCTTTAAATTCATCTATGTCAAAATCACCTGTAAAAATCATGTCATCAACATATAAGAAAACAATCAAAATTTTTCCATGCTCTTTTACCTTTGTGTACAAGGTAGGCTCAATGTTGCTTCAGCAAAATTGATTCTTAATCATGTAGGTGTCGATTCTGCTATACCAAGTTCTAAACGCTAGCTTTAGTCCATAGAGCGCTTTCTTCAACCTGTAAACTTTGTCTTCGTTACTTTAAACTTCATATCGTGGAGGCTGCTACACATAAATTTCTTCTTCTATAATTCCATTCAAGAAGGTTGAATCACATCCATTTGATATACTTTCCACTTTTTTTGAGCTATTGTGGCTAGAACTACTCTTATAATATCCAATTTGGCTAGCGGAGCAAACGTTTCTCCAAAGTCTATTCCTGGTTGCTACGAGAACCCCTTTGCTACAAGCCTTGCTTTAAATCTATCAATTTAACCTTTGTCATTCAACTTTGTCTTGAACACCCACTCCACACCAATGAGATTTTTGTCCTTTGGTAAATCAACCAAATCCCATGTTTTATTCTTTTCAATAGCTTCAATTTCTTCATCCATGGCTTGCACCCAATTTTCTTCTTTGATTACTTCTTCAAATGAAGAAGTTTGGAATGGAAACAATGCAAAATTTGAACTAACATCCGAATCATCATAAACATATTTCAAACTTCTCATCTTTCTCTTACCATTTCTTGATTTTTCACCTGATTGATTGCTGGGAGAATGTCGATTTGTTAATCTACTTGAGGATCCATGTTGCTCTAAAAATATTGGAGTCCTTGTTGGTGTGTCTCTGTTTGGTGTCTTCACCTGTGATTCTTGCTGCTCCTTTTTTGCTACATCATCTTCTTCCATCAGTGGCACTTGTGCATCAACTGTTTTGTCTGCAGTTCCATTCCATGACTCTTGTTCCTTGAACACAACATCTCTGCTAATTATGGTCTTCTTTGAGACAGGGTTATACAATTTGTAAGCTTTTGATTGCTCATTATAACTAATGAATATGCATTTTTCACTTTTATCGTCCAATTTGCCTCATCACTCCTACATGTGCATAAGCTACACATCCAAATATTATGAGATGAGATATGCTGCAATACATACCTGACCATGCTTGTTCTAGTACTTTTTTCATCACACTCTTTGTAGGAGATCTGTTGATCACAAAAATAGCACATGCAACTACTTCTGCCCAATACTCATTAGACAATTTTCTGCCTTTCAACATGCTTCTTACCATGTTCATAATTGTCCTATTATTTCTCTCTGCTACACCATTATGCTGCAGTGTGTACCTAGTTGTAAACTGTCTTCTCATCCCATGTTGTTTGCAGTAATCATGGAATGACTTTGAGTCATATTCTCCACCACGATCTGACCTCAATACCTTGATCTATCGATCACTTTGGTTCTATGCTAAGGCTTTGAAGTCTTTGAACTTTGTAAAAGTTTCAGACTTCTACTTCAAAAATTAAACCCAAGTCTTTCTACTGTAGTGATCAATGAAAGTGAGGAAGTAGCAACTTCCACCAATCCGCTATGTCCTCTTAAGTACACACAAGTTTGTATGCACTAGCTCAAGAGGTTTCTTTGCTCTGTATGCAACTGCCTTTGGAATACTTTCACAGTGTTGTTTTCCCAAGATGCAACACTCATAAGTACTTGCACGCTCTTTGATGGGAGGTAATCCTCTCACCATCTGTTTCTGCTGCAACAATATTAAACCAGAAAAGTGCAAGTGTCCAAATTGAAAGTGCCATAACCAATAATCTTCAGAACATGCAACTATAAAAGAACTCACCTGACCGTTGTAATTCAAAATGAGAGGAAAGAGTATGTTCCTCATCATTTGCACCTTTGCTATCAACTACTTGGTTGGGGGCTTGTCATATATAACAATTTCTTGACCTTGAAAGATAACTTTGTATCCTTTCTGTGTGAATTGACCAACACTTAAAAAATTATGTTTAAGACTAGGAACATAATATACCTTTGAGATTCTATTTGGCTCCCCCTACTAGATCAAAATGTTGACCACTCCTTTTCCATCTACTTCCACAGTCTTGTCAGTCCCCAACTTTAGCTCTGTTTTCACAAATTGATCGAAATTTGCAACCAAATCCTCGTTTCTTGTCATGTGGCCACTGCAACCACTGTATAATAGCCACACACTAGCAGAAGGTTCATGCATGGTATGTCAAGCTAGGAACATAGAGTTAGTACTCTCTGTAGTGACATTATCTCTCTGGTTCCCTTGATCACCTATTTTCTTCCTACAATCACGAGAAAAATGACCAAATTTATTGCAGTAATAACATCTCACCTTTGATTTCTCAACTCTTTGATTATTTTTGAAGCTTTTGTAGTTTCTTCCACTTGCATGTTCATTCTTTTCTCGGTCATCTCTTTGACCACCATATCCTCTCCTTTGTTCTCTGCCTCTTGTTCTACTTCATCCTCGACTTTTGTCTCTTGAAATAGAAACCTAAATTTTGAAAGCAGTCTCTAAAGTGGAATCCTTATTTTTGTCTATCCTTGGCTCATGCAATAGAAGTGATCCCATTAGCTCATCAACTGTCAATGATGTGAAATCCTTGGCTTCTTCTATGGCTGCTACCACAACATCAAATTTGGTAGACAAAGATCGAAGGACCTTCTCAACCACTCTTTAATCTTTTATATCTTCACCATAAATCTTTAACTGACTTACAACAGTTATGACCCGATCCATGAAAGAATTGATGTCCTCTGTCTCCATCTGCAAACTTTCAAAATCTCTCCTAGTATTCTACAACTTAACAATATTGACTTTGGCCATACCTTTATAGTTTTTGGCCAAAGTATCCCATTCTACTTTTGCTGAAGACGTGGTCATAACCTTCTGGAACACTACTAGGTCCACTCCCTACTAAATAAGCTGCAATGCATGTGCATTCTTCTTCTTGTCTTGCTTCCATTGTTCCCACTTTGCATTAGTGAGAGCTTGTTCTTCTTCTTCGTTCATAGGTTCTAAAAAACCCAAACTTCACATAATCCCAAGCATCATGTGCATGCAACGTGGTCACCATCTTAATAGCCCACACATCATAATATTTCCCTGTAAATGGTGGGAACTCGGGTTGGAAATTTGAGAAAGTCATCTTTCTCCAAAAATTTCTATCAACAAATCTTCTCAGCCGAGCCAAAAAAATCTGCGTGTACACGAGTCGTGATCGTAGGAAATCGGTGGCTAAATTTGTTGGACTTGCGGCCCTCATTCTGTAAAAAAAAATCAGTCACACATTACAGCTCTCCAAGTTGTGCTCGCATTCTCTTTTACTCTTCTCATACAGATTATTGCAAATCTATTACTTGTTTGTAACCTCACTCTAATACCAATTTGTTGGAATGGTAAAGGAGACAAAACACAAATCACACAAAAAACATGAGCTGCTGCTCTTCTATTCGTCACACAGAACACAATGATTATGATGAACTCGGTGAAGGGTATTTAAACCTTTTCCAACTAGGTAACTGCCTAAAATATCTTAACATGCAACTACATGCAATCACACACTCAAAGTCTTTTATCACTTAACTCAACACTAAAACACTCAATCATGCAATCACTCATTTAATTGACTCTCTATTTTTAGCTAACTCGTCATGGAAGAGTAATTATCTTATTTTAACAGACCTCCTAACCATGGTCCTGTCTGGACAGTCAACTACCAGGTTCCCTAACCCATTTTAATCCTCTATTAATTCAACGATTTATAAGAATTGTTTTCTTTGGACTTGCCTACTTAACTTTCACCTATTTTATTTGGTGTAATTGATGATTCTCATAACTTGTGATGACATCCTCATATCCTTTCTTTGCTAATTGTGGATCCTATTATTGCCATTACATGACCCCATCATGGCTTTGACTACTATTATCCCTCGCTCCCTCCTGAAAAGTCCAACCCATCTATATGGACCCGTCTTCCATTTCTCAGCATTATAACCAATTTTCACAAACTATTGTGGATGCACCATATTCTATTATGTATTTGGTTCTTTGGGCTTTAAGGAAAATTCGTATTCTTATTCCAGCTATACACCAACACCATTTCTAATGAAATCGGTTTCGTCCTCCCAGATACATAAATCCTTCATTGGAATCTCAATGCAGTATTACTAATTTCAATCATATAACACAAAGATGTGAATCTTCTAATGCACCATTTTGGCATTCTTAGTCATCCCTAACATAAGGCTATTCTCCTATGTCTCCACTAGTTGTTATGGGTATTTATATACTTGTTAACAAATATGCACTTCCATTTTGACAAGATTTTAACATACATTCGAACACGGAATTAAACACATTAATATTATGCTAATTCTATTATTTTTGAAATGAATATTTACAGAGCATATATAGTGGCTTGCTCACAGAGCCCTTTTTATTTCTCAGGGCTCTTCTTTTTTTCCTTCTTTCCACATTCTCACAATACATACTTACACATATATAATTTTAATTGATGAGAAATATATCTTAACAGAACAAAAGAGGTTTGGAAATTTGTCAAAACTATCTTTAACTTAAGTTAAGACATTGTTTAATATTTACAAAGGTCAACTTGACCAAATCCTCAAAACATCCTAACAACTTGATAGTCTATATTCCTCCAGAATGAGAACGCTTGGCCTGATTACAAAATACTTTAAATAAAATGAAAGAAAATAAGGTCTCTAGCTAAACTGTACATGTCCCCTTTGGGGCTTTAAACAAAATTATATGATAGGCACGTTCATGATCCTGCATCATATTTCCAATGAGATGACCTTCAACACCCACAAAATTGGTTGGGGGGAATATAATACATGAAACACCAAAGTAATCTTGAACCAATTTGGAGTAGGATGTAACAAAGACTATAAAACAAAGCAATCGAGAATGGAATGAATAGACAAATAGTCCAAATGCGATACTAAAACTCTCTCCGAATTTTGCATTCTTTATGTAGGTTGACCGTCACAAAATTTCCCTATAGCCCTATTGAAGAGGAGGTCGAGCATGTAGAGAAGAATGGGCTAGAGAGAGAAATTCATTGAAAAGGGGGAGCCAATTCTTGTAGGTAGCGAAAAAGCTTCCTTCGATAGTCCCCAAAAGATCCATGTGTTGAATAAGGGAGAATTAAGTACAAACTACATGTGCTTCTCTATGATTATGATCCCCAACTATGCACTTATTATCATATCGAGTGTTTTTTCTATTACGCCAAATTAAAAGGCTAGAAAGACTTTGAGGCCTACTCGACTGCCACTCAAAATGGTTCATGGTGCGAGCTACATACCAAGCACTAAGGTGACTATATTACCCTTGCTTCACTTGCCATTAGATTAGGAAAATGGCCCCAACATTGGCCTTATTCAATGTAGAATTAATTTAATTATCGAGATGGGATGGTAGGAAGTCTCAAGCCCCTTGTCTATCAAATCTTCCTAAACTATCATTTTCTTGCCGGCAATGAATGGTTGTGTGGCACAGGAAAGCATACCACAGGGAATGTGGTGTCATCACCTCATGCATTTTTGCTAGGTGGAGTGGTCACAATGTTAGCTTCCTACTGCAGTAGGTTATTCATTTTTCATGATTGGCATTTTACAGGCCAAATATGTTGTACTTTGCTCGCTGCAATGCTCCATATTTGCTTAGCAGTCTCCAAGTGAAGAAGGCTACTTCAAGTTCATCCAATTACCTTCAAATTTTGTAAAGTTATCCCGGTATTGCCATTTTTCAGTTAAAGGGAGGTCCAAATAGCTTAATCTTGGTCTCCCTAGGTTTAAATTTCCTGTTTTAGAATATAGAGATTGTAAATCTATCCAAACAGTTTAATCTTGGCAGATTCTTAGATAGGTAGAGAAGCAGAGGAGCCCAACAGCTTAATCTGGGCTCTGGAAGAAATAAGGGTAGTATGTAGATAGGAAAGCATGAAAATAAAAATGAATGACAGGTTTGCAAGTCTAAGTGCACCCCAAAACAAAAGAAGAAAAAATGCTAGTTAAGTAGGCTGGGTAGGTAGTTCTGAGGTTGTTGAATCCTAAATTGCTGACCAGTTCCAGATTTTCAGGTGTCATATCATTCAGGACACAATCAACAAAGATTTGTATGCAAGAATCTCAAAAGAGGTATAACTGACTCCCCTTCTCTGTTCTCTCCAATCATTAACTAACTTCCCCAAAAGAGGTCAAGATCTCCTTGACACCTCTTAAGTTCCCTCATCTTCATAACACTGGCTTTGGTAAAGATCTGCTTTACTCAAAGTTGTTCCATATTTTCTCCTAAAGTATGGTCCTACCCCCTTGTAACACCCTAAGCTCTCCTGAACTTAGCGCTTTCTTACCACCTCCATATTAACCACTAACATTATTAGTTAGCTCCCTATTCTCCCCATCGCCTTATTAATATTAAGTAAAATCCCCCTACGTAATATCCCTCCCCCTGGTTGAAAAATAACCATAAGTACTCTCGGGAATTGCTCAGTTTATCTGAAACTCAGCAAGAACCCTTGACCTCCAAAACCACCTCCCAGATACAATGGACTCCTTCCAAAGTATAAAATCCCTCTGAGGTAACCGAAACCTCAAATGCCCTTCACACCCACTTACTTGCTCTTTCCTCCCAAAACTTACACTCTATAGAACCTTAAAGCCTGATCGCATTGCAACATCGCACTTTCATCTCCATGCAGGTCATCACCCCTCCGTTCCCTGCCGACGCGATATTGCGATATCGCCGATCGACAGTTGCAAGCACCGAGTGTCCAACTCAAGCACCCTCCGTTCCCCGCCGACGTGATATTGCGATATCACCGATCGGCGGTCGCAAGCGCCGAGTGTCCAACTCAAGCACCCTCCGTTCCCTGCCGATGTGATATCGCGATCGCATCGGAGTTTCTTCATCACATTACCTCCAGTATCAGCACCTCACCACGTCGCTCTATACCAGGGACCCACCACAACTGACGTCATCCGCTGTACAGCCGACGCCATGCTGACGTCAGCATCCAGAAAAGCCGAAACTTCGCGCAGGAAGAAAAATCGCACTTCGGAGCTCCAAGATCAAGAAACAGAAGCAGTTTTCGATGCGCGATTACCGCGAAGTGCTAATCGCGTATCGCTACGGGAAATAGGCCATTTCGAGGAATCTTCGGGGAATCTTCTGATTTCTTAGCCCATTGCACGCCGAAAAAGCCCGAAAATCGCCCGATCGTGCCTAAAAGGATCTGGTTTAAAGACAGCAGCAGATCAATCACAGAGTTTAAAATG
>APFE031250740.1:143748-206129 GCA_000404065.3 Pinus taeda
TTATGGATATATGTTTTCTATTTCCAATATGATTGGGGCATGTATTAAAATTTTAAAGTGTACAATGTAAATCATAAATAAAATATTTCAATACGAATTGTCTATATAGGAAAAGATGTTATCGTGAGTAAAAACGACATCATGTAAATCTATATCACAAGAAACACATGTTTATCCATGGAAATATTCAAATCTTTAAAAATGTGAATATTTACACCATAAACACTTGTTTTGAATATTCTTACCTACTATTAATGATTTTGTAGCCTATTTGGATATTAGCATTTATAGATACTATAATGCTATCCACCATATGGTAGCATCTTCTCTAAATCTCATGTGTACATTCTCTTTCTCTATAAAATAGTTATTGTTTGATAAATCAAAATAGAACTAGGGTTTGCAAAAAAAAATGAGTTACTTTTTAAATGGGCTCCTTGAGGCAATTAGATGAAAATCTACATAATTTCTAAGAAACTTCTCTAATTTTCTATTATGAACAAAATTATGAAATAGTTAACCCACTTTGTAGCTAATGACACTAATTTGAATAAAGTTTGATTTCTCTCTCTAAAGATATATGATTTGCAAATGAGGTTGTCATTTTTATAAAAATCCTAATAATTCATTTTAAATTAGTGATATATCTTGGACTCCATTTTAAACAATGTGATTTTACATACTACATATTTTTTCAAAGAGTATTTCAAATATGTGGCTGATTTCTTGAAATTCTATTGAGAAAGTTACATAAAATAATTTCAAATTTGCCACTGTCAAATAAATTATTCGTTTGCCTTAGTCTAAAAAAGTGGTATGATCCCAAATGTCTACCTATCTCAAGAATATAATATGAAATAAACCCTTAACATATAAACTAAATCATTCACAAAATATTGAACACTCGAGAATATTAAACAAAACCCTTTAGATAACACCATATATTATTCCTTAATGAAGGAATGCCTTTCCTAGGAAATGCTTGATACAATTATGATATTTTTACCATGCTCCATTGCAATACTTACATGACTTTATAAGGTGTTCTTTATATCCTAATAACAATTTATAGAAAAAAGGCATTCTAGTAGATGGAATCTTCTAGTAGTTATATTTATGTTTCAAGAACATTACATTGTGTTCACAATAACACTATCTATTAATATTTACTTGGGTAACTTTCTAGGTATCATATATCCCCGCCATAGGTATTATCAAATTTTAACATTTTTTTCAAACAAATATTCATTACAATTTGTTGTACAAAAGTATGTTCTCGAGAATACATCACTAGGGGTGGGAGAAGATAAAGAACTTTCTTCCGTGTAGGAACAAATCAACAGCAAACCAAATCTTTCACCTCTAGTTAATCCAACCATTTCAAGAATCATTGATATTTCAATGTCTTCTTGATGGTTTTAGTTAACTTATGATTTTTCTACTTCACTTCGAATTTACCAATACTATGGCATAATGACTTGCATAGTAAAGTATTGCTAAGTAGATCTTTTTCTACATATCTAGATAGTATATAGAAATTTGGGACAAAAGACATTAACTTTCTCCATTGGTCTAATTTCTGGTATGACAAACCACAAAAAAAATGATTTTGATATTATGTAATCCAATAATAGTTTAATAGAAAGAAATCTATTTACAGAAGGCAAAAAAAATCAATTTTTTTTTCCCAATTTTACCAGTATTTGCAAACACCATATTCATCTAAATAAGAAGACCAAGTATCCTACCTCTACTTTAGAAAATGTATTATGCAACCAGCTCACAAAATAGAAGAAGAGATAGAGCAACGACTTCAAAATTAGCCTCTTCGAGGGGGAAACCTCCTTTACATTACACAAATGAAAAATTCTTAGATGATAGAAAATACAATACCTCATTTCTATATATAGGAGTCTAAGGGGTCATAATATAGTCAAAGATGACATTACAATAATAATGTAAGGGCACAACAATAAAAAAAGTGGGGTTCAATGGGGCACAATAATAACAGTATGGTGACAACATGGGTACAATAATAGCAATAAGGGGCTACAATGACAATAATAATAAGGGAATACATGAGTATTATAGGGTCCTAAGGTGGCCCTCTCCTTCAAAAAAGTGTTTTTGTCAATGCTTGACTAGTTCTAGATGCTTTTGTATAGAATTCTCATCCTCCCATGTGGAATCTTCAAAATAGAACTAGGATTTGCAAAAAAAAATCAGTTACTTTTTAAATGGGCTCCTTGAGGCAATTAGATGAAAATATACATAATTGCTAAGAAACTTCTCTAATTTTCTATTATGACCAAAATTATGAAATAGTTAACCCACTTTGTAGCTAATCACACTAATTTGAATAAAGTTTGATTTCTCTCTCTAAAGATATATGATTTGCAAATGAGGTTGTCAATTTTATAAAAGTCCTAATAATTCATTTTAAATTAGTGATATATCTTGGACTCCATTTTAAACAATGTGATTTTACATCCTACATATTTTTTCAAAGCGTATTTCGAATATGTGGCTGATTTCTTGAAATTCTATTGAGAAAGTTACATAAAATAATTTCAAATTTGCCACTGTCAAATAAATTATTGCTTTTCCTTAGTCTAAGAAAGTGGTATGATCCCAAATGTCTACCTATCTCAAGAATATAAGATGAAATAAACCCTTAACATATAAACTAAATCATTCACAAAATATTGAACACTCGAGAATATTAAACAAAACCCTTTAGATAACACCATATATTATTCCTTAATGAAGGAATGCCTTTCCTAGGAAATTCTTGATACAGTTATGATATTTTTACCATGCTCCATTGCAATACTTACATGACTTTATAAGGTGTTCTTTATATCCTAATAACAGTTTATAGAAAAAAGGCATTCTAGTAGATGGAATCTTCTAGTAGTTATATTTATGTTTTAAGAACATTACATTGTGTTCACAATAACACTTATCTATTAATATTTACTTGGGTAACTGTCTAGGTATCATATATCCCCGCCATAGGTATTATCAAATTTTAACATTGTTTTCAAACAAATATTCATTACAATTTGTTGTACAGAAGTATGTTCTCGAGAATACATCACTAGGGGTGGGAGAAGATAAAGAACTTTCTTCCGTGGAGGAACAAATCAGCAACAAACCAAATCTTTCAACTCTAGTTAATCCCACCATTTCAAGAATCATTGATATTTCAATGTCTTCTTGACGGTTTTAGTTAACTTATGGTTTTCTACTTCACTTCGAATTTACCAATACTATGGCATAATGACTTGCATAGTAAAGTATTGCTAAGTAGATCTTTTTCTACATATCTAGATAGTATATAGAAATTTGGGACAAAAGACATTAACTTTCTCCATTGGTCTAATTTCTGGTATGACAAACCACAAAAAAAATGATTTTGATATTATGTAATCCAATAATAGTTTAATAGAAAGAAATCTATTTACAGAAGGCAAAAAAAAATCAATTTTTTTTTTCCAATTTTACCAGTATTTGCAAACACCATATTCATCTCAATAAGAAGACCAAGTATCCTAGCTCTACTTTAGAAAATGTATTATGAAACCAGCTCACAAAATAGAAGAAGAGATAGAGAAACGACTTCAAAATTAGCGTCTTCGAGGGGGAAACCTCCTTTACATTACACAAATGAAAAATTATTAGATGATAGAAAATACAATACCTCATTTCTATATATAGGAGTCTAAGGGGTCATAATATAGTCAAAGCCGACATTACAATAATAATGTGAGGGCACAACAATAAAAAAGTGGGGTTCAATGGGGCACAATAATAACTGTATGGTGACAACATGGGCACAATAATAGCAATAAGGGGCTACAATGGCAATAATAATAAGGGAATACATGAGTATTATAGGGTCCTAAGGTGACCCTCTCGTTCAAAAAAGTGTTTTTGTCAACGCTGTACTAGTTCTAGATGCTTCTGTATAGAATTCTCATCCTCCCATGTGGAATCTTCAACGGGTAAGTTCTTCCACTTGATGAGATACTCTGAAATTGATTGATTTCGTAGATTTTAAGTTCTTATTTCTGTAATTGCTTGAGGTTCCAATGTGATTTTTCCTTCCTTGTCAAGTTCTGGCAATATTTTTTGAATTGGGAGCTTGTGACCTATAACCTTCTTTAAGCATGAAACATGGAAAACTGGGTGCACTAGGGAAGATGCAGGAAGCTCCAATGTTTAGGAATACCTAGTCACCTACATCAATTTTTTTTTTACTATGATGTTGATATGCCTGTTGTTTCATTCTATTCTGTGCCAAAGTGAGGCTATCCTTTAAGAGTTAGAGAACTTCTTCTTGATGCTTGATGTGATCTTCCACTTCTTGAACCTTAGAATTTTCTCTTAAATATGATGTGATGGACGGTGGATGATACCCAGAAAGTTCCATAAATAGGGTCATTTTCGTTGCAATATGGAAGGAGTTGTTATACCACCATTCAGCCAAAGGAAACCATTTGACCCTTTGTGTCTGTTTATCAGATACAAAGCAATGAATATATCCTTCCAAAAATTTGTTCACTATCTCAGTTTACCCATTAGACTGAGGATGATATGATGAGCTATGAGCTAACTGAGTACCCAAACAAGAAAAAAATTATGTCCAAAAAATTTCCAGCGAAAATGGGATTTCTGACACTTACACAATATTTGGGTTTCCATGTATCTTTTGAATTGTTTCCATAAATGCAATAGCAACTGTACTGGCTTTAAAAGGGATGAGATAATGCACAAAAGTGTGCATACATGGTAATTATATAACCTACCAGCATGATGACATTCTTTCCTTCGAACTTGGGTAAACCTGTGATAAAATCCATTGAAATCTCCTCCCAATGTTGAATTGGAATGGATAAAGGTTGTAATAGACCCGGGTCTTAATTGTTTCAACTTTCTTTTGTTGGAAAACCAAACAGTCTACCACAAAATTTGAATATCAAATTTAAGGCCATCCCAAAAAAAATCCTTCTTAACCGTGTGGTAAGTTTTTTAAATCTTGAGAGCCCTCCAAAGGAAAAGGTGTGAAATTCCATAAGAATATTTTGTTTGAGTTGGGAATTCTTATAGAGGTATAAGTAATCTTTGTACCATAACGAATCCTTTTTCTAGCTAAATGTATCAGATGTATTGGGGTCTTGTTGTAACTTTTTAATGAGTGCCCACACTTTTTCGTCATTCTTCCATTAATCCATTGCATCATTGATCCAATCTAGCCGGATAATAGAAATGGCAAAAAGCAATGATTCCACATCCTCATCCTTTCTCTAGAGTGCATCTGCAACAACATATTGTTTCCATTTTTTGTAGATGATTTCAAAGTCATAACCCGACATCATTGTGACCCATTTTTGTTGCTCTTCTAAAGATAATCTTTGTTCTAAAAATTATTTAACACTACCATGATATTTTTTACCTTGAAGTGTCTTCCCATTATGTAAGGTCAACATTTCTTAAGTGCATGTAGTATTGCCAACATTTCATTCTCATAAATAGATTTGTGTAAATAATTTCCTTTGATTGGATGATGTTCAAAAGAAATGGGTCTTTCTTCTTGCATTAAAACAACACCAATTCCATATATTGAGGCATCAAGTTCCATAATAAAGTTATTTTTGAAGTTTGGTGTAGCTAAGACCAGTGCTTGGCACATTTCCTCTTCAAGATGTTCAAAGGATTTCGTTTCTTTTGAAGTCCAAGAAAATGCATCTTTCTTCAATAATGTTGTTAGAGGTGGTGCTATTGTCCCATAATTCTTAAAAAACTTTTGATAATAGTTTGTTAACCCAAGAAATCCTCGTATATGCTTTATGGATGTGGGGATTTTGTATTCCTTAATGGATTTTATTTTTCTAGGGTCTACCTTAACACCTTCATGAGATACAATATGACCCAAATATTCCACCTCTTGTAGTCCAAAGAAACATTTTGAGGTTTTTGCATATAATTGTTTCTCCTCCAATAGTTTGAGCATTCTATCAACCCATTGAACATGGTCCTTACAAGACTTGTTGTAGATTATTATATCATTGAAAAATACTAACACTAACTTCCTAAGGAAGGGTTTGAAAATGGAATTCATCAAACCTTGAAATGTAGAAGGTGCATTGGTAAGACCAAAAGGCATGATCAAAAATTCATAATGACCCTCATGAGTTCTAAATGATTTTTTTAGAATATCTTCATTCTTCATTATGATTTCATGATATCCTGAATGAAGTTCCAACTTGGTGAAGTAAATTGCTCCATGAAATTCATCCAATAATTCATCAATGACAAGAATGGGAAATTTATCTTTAATAGTGAGCTTGTTGAACTCCCTATAATAGAGACACATGTGCCATGATACATCCTTCTTGTGCACGAATACTACTTGAGTAGAGAAATAACTTTGATTAGGTTGAATTATACCAGCCTCTAGCATTTATGCAACCATACATTTAATTTCAGTCCTTTGGGCATAGGGACATCACTAAGGCCCAATGTTTGGAGGAACACTTCCTGGAATCAAATGAATAGCATGATCATGATCACTAATAGGTGGGAGGCCTTTGGGAGTCTCAAATACCTTAGAATTAATTTCCAATACTTTTTGGAGATCTGGAGAAATATAGGATTTAGACATGGGAACCTACACTGAACATAATTGTGAAATTACCTCATGTTGTTCTTTATTTAGAAGATTTTTCATTGCATTTGAGATGATAATCTTTGCTGATTTCCCTACAATATCCCCTAATTCAACTTCCTTTCCTTCTAAAAAAGAATTTAAGAAAAGTTCTTGAAAATTAAAAGCTATTGCACCCAAAGGCTATAGCCATTGGACTCCTAGTACAAAATCAACACCACCCATTAGAATGGAAAACATTAGACTATTCAACACATATTTTCCCTTGGATAGCTTAATATTATGGCACTTTATAGAGAAATTTATTGTTATTCCATATGAAACCATCACTTGACACTCTAGTGCTAGATATAGTAAGTAATTCAATTTCTTTTCTATCTTACAGTGAATAAAATTATGGGTACTGCCTGAATCAATCAACACTATTACATTTTTCTTCTTGATATGTCCTTCTATCTTGATAGTTTGAGGAGTAGTTATTATGGCCAATGCACTACAAGATATGGTCGGATTCATTTTTTCTTTCTTTCTTGTTCCTTTTCGCCTTCCTCTTCATAATCTATGTAAAATAATTTCTTCCCAGCACACTTATGACCTTTCGTATATTTTCTATCACAACTATAAAAATTCCCTTTTTCTTTTTCTTCTTCCAATTGTTGTGGTGTCAACCTTGTAGGTTGTTGAAGGCTAGGGGCAACAACACTTCCAGTTGTGATTGGTAGGCTTCCTTATTGCCATAATTTTTCTTCCAATTTTCTTGACAACCTGAATGCCTTCTCGAATGAATCAGGTTCCCAAATGCGAACCTCATGTTGTATGTTATTCTTTAATGTCCCTTTGAACACATCAATCCTATGCTCCTTTGGAATATATTTTACCCTTATATTCAATTTTGGAAGTCCTCAACGTGATCCACCATTGAAGGTTTTTGTTTGATATTTATCAATTGGCTTAAAAATGTGTTTCTTTTTGTATCTTCATAATGTGCTATAATTTCTTCCATAAAGATATCCCAAGTGACAATTTGTTTACGAGAGCAAAGCCATTGATACCATAAAAATTGATTGGGTTCCAAATATAAAGTTGCAATGCATACCTTTTGTGTTTTTTTCACATTATGGAGATCGAAGTATTGCTCCATCTATAGTATCCATGTTACAGGATCCTTTCCATCAATTTTCCTCATATCGATCTTTGGAACATGGTGAGTCTTCAATCCAACATTACAATCTATGAAATTACGATTAACATTTCTTTTATTCTAATCATGAGTTTCCTTTACTACCCTTTAGCCATTAGTAAACATTTATTGTAGGAAATTTGTCAAATCTATCTTTAAATCTTCCATGTTGCCTTTAAGTTTTTCTTTCATATCAATTGTTATGCAACCAACTCACAAAATAGAAGAAAACATAGAGCAACGACTTCAAAATCATCCTCTTCGAGGGGCCAACCTCCTTTACATTACACAAATGAACAATTCTTGGATGATACAAATGACAAGACCTCCTTTCTATATATAGGAGTCTAAGGGGTCACAATATAGTCAAAGACGACATAACAATAATAATGTAAGGGTGTAACAATAACAAAAGTGGGATTTTATGGGTCACAATAATAACAATATGGAGACAACATGGGCACAACAATAACAATAAGGGGCTACAATCATAATAATAATAAGGGAATACACTAGTATTATAGGGGCCTAATAAAATGTGCTATAAAGGTTTAAAAATAATTTATTAATGAAAGTAAACATTACAAAAAATATTAAATTTGTTTCCTCATAATAATGTATAAATTCACTTGAATTTGGTTAAAGAAAATTAACCACTTCTTGACTATAGATTTTTTATTAAATTTTCTATTTTTATTACAAAACATAGTAAAAAATATATTTTAAGAATGTTGATGTACACCCTATGCACTTTTCTTATTCCTAGGTTTCATTATATGAAAATATGGAATAGGGGCACTGCATCACTAAATAATGGTGTAATTATTTATATAATTACAAAAGCAGTGTTGGATCTTAAATGTTAATTAAAAAATTTAATCAAAACAAATTTTTGACACTGACACCCCTTTAACTGTTAAATAAATTATCACATACCATTGCAAGCCATCACATGTCATTGTAAGGTAACATTGACTTTAAACACTCACTAATGTGTTATCACACAATTTAATAGATAACAAGAAATAGAAATTACTCTTACATGATAAATTATTTAATATGTATATCATCTCAAAGTATCAAAATGATGTGCTATATTAAAGACAATTACAATTTACAAAAAAAAATAAACTTTTCAAAATTATTACCACATATTTATAGTAAGAAAATTATATAAACTTGTTACTAATAAAAAAATATATTTATTATTTAGTAAAGAATTTAAGTCTAACTGATAAAGTGGAAAATTCATTGGATTGTGAGAAGCAATAAACTAGCACGAATTTTGAGGGTTTATTTGTAGGTACACCTAGGGTTTGATGAAGATGGTGTTCAAAGGAGGAGGGAGCGGAGCTCCTTCCTATCAGCATGTGGTAATGGATAAGGAGAAGGGATTCAAGGTAGGATTCGGGGTCCCAACATAAGGGGCATCAAGAAATGCCAAAGGTATAGTCGGAGTAGGTGGGATTAGTCAGAAAAGAGATGATGACAGAGGTACGCCAGGGAATCAAGAAGACCAATGACAACAAGAAAAGTGAAAAGGATCTGCATGGTTGTGTAATCCAAAAAGAATGGTAATCCCAATGGTACTAATCATTGATCCTGAGACAAAGGCCTTTAGGGATGACATGAGATCATATGCCAGTTTATGGGCCTCTGGCCTACAAAAAAGGTGTTGTGTGATTGGATTAAACATAACTAGAAACCAAGAGGCGAGCTAGAGCCGCATCTAAGGTCGAAAGGATTTTTTACGGTGGTCTTTTTCAATATGGAGGATATAGATCGAATCATTTATGGCGATTCCTACTTCTTTGCATCAATCAACTTATATATGCAACATTGATGGAGAATTTTACCTCAGAGAAGGAGACCTTTACTAGAGTCACTGTTTGGGTTAGGTTGTACTCCCTACCTATGGATTATTTTCTACCTTCAACCCTAAAACTGATAGGAGAGACATTGGATAATTTTATTAAAATATCAGAGGGAACTCTATAAGGAAAATATACATCCTACACACAAATATGTGTGGAAATGGATGTCTCTGGAGCCCTACCTAAAGTAGTAAAACTAGAGTTAAGGGAAAAATTAGTTACAACCTGATCAAGAGCTAAATATTTGCCTAAAAATTATCAGAATGGTGTGGAACCTAAATGACTGTGTAGTCCTCGTCATATTGATTTTGGCGCAAGTCGTTTCACACAAAATGAACATCGTATGCTCCCAGAAACGTGAGATGTTCACTTTGTCAAACAGGTAAAAATTTTGCAGGTGGCTAGTTGGGATGCTCACTAGTCATCTATACCATCTAGGTAAACATTTTGCAGGTGGCTAGCTGGGATGTTGTGGGTTAATGCTATTGTTTGTTAACTACAATGTTCGGGGGTGGCTAGACTTAACTACCCAACCATGTGACCACATATCCACCAACTACATATAGTTATTTGACGGTCACTGTCACTGCCACTGTGACCGTTGGATAAACCCCATGTGAACAGGAGGTCAACAATTACTGTGATCATTGACACTGACCACCACCGTCAACTTCTAACTACCGGATCCAACATCTCATGTGAATGCTCTGCTAAACTTTTTTGTGACCACTGATATTCACCACCACCGCTTGATTTCCAAAGAAAACGACGTTATGTGAACACTTCCGCTAAGTCGTAGTCAGTTAAAGAAACTACAACTGCCATTGTTAACCGCGAGACCCTAACCATCTCATGTGACGAGTAGGTATGACATTTGTTATAACTGCTGACAATGTTATGGGCGGATTTAACCGTCCTAAAATTTCGCTTTGCGGTGGGTGAATTTTTCGTCCACTTAGTGCTTTTTGGGGAAAAATTGTAGGATCAGTGCCAATTTTTGAGCAATTTATGGAGCGAATAGTGGCCTAACTATGAGAGGTCATAACTTCTCCAATTTTTGACCAAATTGGGTGAAACAAGAGGCTAGATAGACATTTTGTATTTGGGACTCATTGGACCACGTTTCAAGATCAAAGGATCACTTCTGGATAACCTTTTTGCAAATTGAAGCCTATGGGTGTCATTCTCAACCAGAGTATTGATTCAGTTTATGGAGGAGTTTAAAGTTGGATATGACCTTGTAGGGGTTTTTCAGCCTCCATGTTCTTTCTAAAACAACCATTACATCAATGTTGTAGCTTTTATTCCTCTTTTCTCTATATGTGTTTTGGAGAATATACTTGTTTATGTACTTCAAGTCGGTATTGGTACTGTTTATGGTCTTTGCAGTTGGAGTATGGGGTATTGGTGTAAGATGCCTATGTTTTCTTAAGGTTTACATGTTTTACTATAGTTTAACATGTGTATGGTGTGAGAACTCTTGTAGAAGTTGTTTCTTTGAAGGAGAAACTAGCCATTCCATTTCAACAATTTATGTACTCTTATTTTTCTAGATATTGAGCATAATGAGAAGGGGACTTGACTTTAGAGCTTATCCAAGGAGATGTAGCCCAGGAGGGGTGAACTCCTTTAATAATGGTTGAGATATTACTGATTGATGCATGCTTCCATTCAATGCTCTATGTTTAACAATTTTCATGAAATTAACTTAAGGAAACACACATAAAAACTCATTTTTTTACTTGATATTAATTTGGAGTACAAACCTCAAGAACAATTTGGTATTCCGATGAGGATTTTAGCATAGAAATATAATATTCCAAATTCAAATCAAGTTGGAATTAGAGTCTCGGTTTTATTTGTGAAAGGAGGAATTTACTGTTGTTGGAGTGAATACATTTTAAACCTCAAGAGAGGAGAAGGTTTTGGAAAGGAGAGTAATATTTTTATAATCACTACCACCAATTCTAACTCCAGTTGAAATAGAAGATTCAAGCAAAGAATGCCCCAAGGAGGACAGCTTGCAAGAATGTAAGAGGATGTGAAGGCTTTTAGAAAGAGATCCTTAGACATGGAAGAAATGGTGAAAATCCTCTATGGAGGGAGGAATACCATATTACAAGTTGAAAGCTCTAGACCTCCAAGAGGAGAATGTTCTCCAAGGGAATAAGGTAACAAGGATGGTGATAAACCACCATCTTCTCCTCAATCTTCATGTTTTTCTACAATTCTTATGCAAGATGCTAGTGTAGAAATTCCCTCAAAGGAAGATGTACAAGTTTGTAACTTTTGTCCACATGATGTGGAAGATGAGGTTATATCAACACCCAAATTGAAGGAAATAAAAGAAGAGAGCCAAAGAATACAAGAGGGGACATCCAGAATTGAAAGGGAGTTACAAAACATCTTTGTATGTCAATCGAAAGATGAGGCAAATGATAAGAATTTACATCATTCTTCTCTACATGAAAGTGTTGATGTAAATTCATTTGCAGCCTTCAAAAAACATAGTAAAGGCATTCAATCCAAGCTCTTGATCGAGATGGTTTACAAGGGAGGATGCCTTGGAGTGAACCATTAAGGCATTAAAAATCCAATTGAGGCAAAGGAGAGGCCTAAGTATAAAGGCATAGGATATGTTGCAAAAGAAGAATGGTCTTCTAGTGACAACTCAGTGTATCATGTTCCTTTTGCCATAAGAGAGGACATGAGGAGGAAATATGTTGGGATTTTCATTCATAATAGGTTCCACTTGGTTCCTCAAGAATAAGGATGACTTGAAGTGAAAAATATCTCCAAATAAAGATGAAAAAGTTGAAGAAGAGACAAAGTTAAGTTATTCTTGTCATGCAAGTTCCTCAAGCAAGAAGCGTAAGCCAAAGGACATCAAAATGAGGTATAAGCATCCTATTAATTCTAATGCTTTTCATAATGGAAAAAAACATGCTGATTTGAATAACATGTTGAGGAATGTGTTTCCATGCACCTTTTTCATTTCATCTAAGCATTGTTTAGATAAGTGCTATAAAATAAAAGCAATAATCAAAAATATGTTTATGTCTAATGTAATTGAGACCGGAAAGAAAAAATATCCTCCAAGGTTAAAGACATGTGAGCTAATAGAAGCTCAAAAGAAATTTTGTACTCATTGCAATATCAATGGGAATTGGGTCAAGAAGTGTTGGAAATTGTTTCCACAACGTAAACCTCGTAAAGGCAAGAAAATATGCAAGCACCAAAAGAGGAAGTGACAAAAGAAAAAGTGGCACAAGATGTGACCATCCCTGAAGCAACTTCAGAAGAAGAAAAAGTTCAAATAGAGGGTTCATTTACTTGGTTCAGTAAGAAATTGGTAGACTATTTGTCCAACTGAAGTTTTTAAATCTTTGTTTTTCACTAGTTGCATATCCCCATAGTTGGGTAATTTGTAAAAGTAATGTTCATAAATAAATCACTTATATGTGAGAGTGTTTTATTTGAGCATTAATATGCTAGTTTGGCTTGTTGATAGTCAATTTGAATGGAAAATTTGGGAGTCAAATTATTTCATCTCGTAAAATGCATTTATATTTGTAGTTTAAGAAAGGATTTTAAAACTGTTGAATGAGTAGTTGCAACACATTATATATGTTACAAATGTGTTTAAGCACTCAAGTCATACAAGTATTCACTATGTGAAACTTGTTTTGGTTCATTTGTCAAAGTACTTTGGGATCTTATCCTCCATAAGGATTTTGCACAAGAGTGCCTTGAAATTCTTCTTAGTAAGGATGTTGTTTTGGATGGCCATAACAACATGGACAAGCTTAGAAGAACATTGAACTTGAATTCTTTGGTCAAGTCATATTTCAAGTTCAGCTTGAAAAAGAGCTAAGACAAGTACAAGTCAAGGCACTACAATCATTGATTGGACTAAGTTTGGAAATATGAAGGAACTATACCTTTAAATTTTGAAACATTGAAAGTGAACTTTTGGAGACCAGAGGCTCTTTAGTGGGGAAGAGTAATCAGGAGCTCAAAATTTGCCTAAAAATCGAGTTTGTCAGAATGGGGTGGAACCTGAATGATCGACTCTTTCTCGTCATCCTGATACTGGTGCAACTCATTTTGCATGAAACAGACACTGTATGCTCCCAGAAACACGATCTGCTCACTCTGTCAAATATGTAAAAAATTTGCATGTGGTTGACTAGGATGCTGACTAGGCATCTGTACCACCTAGGGGACAAAAGGAATATTCTCTAAATATTCCTCAAATATTCTTAAAACATTTCGTTGAGTTAGCAAAGACCTATTGGTCCATGTGTTTGGGTACAGACCAATAATGAGGTGACTCGTGGCTAAGTTGGAGGCCACCACATGTCCTTCTAAAGAGCGATCAAAATTTTGTTGGCAAGACAACTCAAAGGCTGGGTTCAACCCTATGACCTCACATTCAACAACATCAAGCACTAACTATTGCACCCACACATTATGACTTAACGTATATCGATTTCGGGTTAAGGTTATTGTTTTCTAACCAAAAGGTTCGAGGATGGTTGGACTTAACTGTCCCCCCATGTGACTACCTATCTACAAACTGCAGACATTTTTGTGATGTTCACCATCACTGCCACTGCGGCGACTAGATAAACCCCATGTGACCACGACGTTAGTAGTTACCGTGACCGTCGAAACTCACCACCACTTTACCGTCACCTCCTAACTACCAGATCCAACATCTCATGTGAACATTCCACTAGCCTTGTGTTGTGATGCTGACAATCACTACCATCACTTGACCGTCGGAGGAAACTGTGTTCTGCGAACACTTCTTCCAAGCCACAGACGGTTAACAAAATGACAACCGCCAAACCCTAACCATGTCATGTGACCGGTGTTCCTGACATTTTTAATAATCGCTGGCGGGGTTATGGGTGGAATTAACCGTCCTATAATTTCACTTGGTGGTGGGAGAAATTTTCACCCAATTAAAACTTTTTGGGATGAAATTGTAGGATTGGTGCCGATTTTTGAGCAATTTGTGGAGAAAATAGTTGACTAACTAGGAGAGGTCATAAATTCTCCAGTTTTCAACAAAATTGGGTGTAAAAAGATGCTATATAACCATTTTTGTAATCTAGACTCATTGGAGTAGGTTTCAGGATCAAAGGAGCACTTATGGATAGGTTTTTTGCAAATTGAAGCCTATGGGTGCTATTGTCAACTAGAGTGTTGATTTAGTTTATGGATGAGTTTGAAGTTCAATATGACCTTGTATGGGTTTTCCAGCCATGATATGCTTTTTGTAACAGCCATTACATCAATGTTGTAGCTTTTATTCATCTTTTCTCTATATCTGTTTTGGAGAAGAGACTTCTTTATGTACTTCAAGTGGATTGTGGTACTGTTTATGCTCTTTGAAGTTGGAGTATGTGGTCTTGGTGTAACATGCCTATGTTTACTGAAGGTTTACATGTTTGATTGTACATTATCATGTCTATGGAGTGAGAACTCTTGCAGAATTTGTTTATTTAAAGGAGAAACTAGCCATTCCATTTCAAGAGTTTATCTACTCTTCTTTTTTTAGACATTGAGAATAATGAGAAGGAGTCCTTCCTTTAGACATGATCCAAGGAGATGTAACTAAGGAGGGGTGAAATCATTTAGAAATGGCAAGTGTGTTATTGATTGATGCATGCTTCCATTCAGTTTTTTATGTTTAAAGTTTTTCATGAAATTAACTTAAGAAAACACACATAAAAATTCATGTTTTCACTTGCTATTTTGGAGTACAAACCTCAAGAACATTTTTGTATTCTTATGAGGATCTTAACATATAAATATGATACTCCAAATTCATATCACAACCTATGGAATATGAGTGGATTATGTTTTGATGCAGAAGATTCCATGAACATGGCCACTTGATACATGAACATCGTTTGAACAAAGTAGAAGAGAAAGAAAAAGAACCAGAATGAAATGATTTATATGGGGTTGCCATACCTAACCAAGGGGAAGGGAAAATTGAAGACGACAATAGAGAAACTATGGAGGGAGAAAATAACAGTGAAATAGATTTGAAATCCTATCAGAAGAGTACCTAGAGACTAATGGGGTGGAAGAAGAGAAAAATGAGGAGAAAGAAGAAGAAAAAGAGGAAGAAACGTTGTAGCCGATAGAATATATTTTGTCGAAAGTGGATATCCCACATATATCAAAATATTTGAGGGATATGTAGAGATTACTCCAGGTTAGGTAGGAACAAAGGACCCAAAGTTGCAAGAAATAATAGAGAGGGAAGGAATTGACATCCAAAATATGGTGGAACAAGTGAGAAAACAGGGACTAGAGGCCATCCCAACTGATCAAATGGATATGATCTAGTACTTATACCTGATGAGAGAAGAAAAAAAATAAGAGGCCAAAAAAGATAACATCCATAGACAATTGAGATGGGCTTGAAGGTATTGGGATCTCAAACAATTTTAGTGCCATGACAGAACTACTAGAAAAGTGGAAGGAAGTATAACAATGTTGCATTGTAGGAGCTAGGAGTCATGCTATATAATTCAGGTATGATGATAGCGTTAAGCTCGTAACCACTTCATCGTAGTTAAATCATGAAATTTTTAACATGGAATATAAGACGAATAGGAAGCCTTATGAAATAAGTATTACCTAAAAATAAGATTAAAATAGAACTACCAGATCTTATTTTTCTGCAAGAAAAAAAGTGATCAATATATAAAATCAAGGAATTAAGTAAGACGTTGGGCAGGAGGTTTGAGGTAATGGAGGTTGAAGTGCATGGTTCTGTAGGGGGACTAGTGATTGGGTGGAACCCCCAATCCTTAATCTTACTTGACTTGGAAGCAACGAGGTCCTATTTATCATTGGAAATTAAATTTATAGGCACTCTAGGATCACTAGTTTTTACGAATGTGTGTGGTCCTCAAAGAACAGACGAGAAGTTCAAACTCCTTCAAGATTTAAGAGAGATAAAACTAGGAATTCCAACCTACCTAAGCAAGAGATGTTGGATCATTTAAGGAATTCATTGAGGATGTCAATCTTATTGACATGGAAACGTCCAATGGCTACTTTACATGGAGTAATAAACATGAAGGGAAGCATCAAGTTGCAGCTAGGCTTGATAGGTTTTTTATTTTCGAGGATTTTTTGATGTAAGGGATAGATGTGGAAGTAAATATCATTCCCCATGGAGGATCTGATCAATGGGCAGTGGTACAAATGATCACAATTTTATGTACCTATAAAAATAGACCTTTTAGATTTGATGCATTCTCGTTCGATCACCCTGCCTTTATGGAGAATATTAAAATATGGTGGGGTGAATAGATCACAATTAGGGGATCCAAGATCTACATCTTAAAGGAAAGGTTAAAATATATAAAATTTAATTAAAGCAGTGGAATAAGTTGGAATTTAGTAAGATCTTCCAATCAAAAACTTAATTGGAATAGAAGATGGAAACATTACAATAGAAGCTGATCACAGAAGGCTACTCGGATGAAAGAAAAAATGAGGAGATGGAAGTACTAAAACAATGGGAGGACCAGTGCAGAGAGGAGGAAATTATATGGAGACAAAAGTATTGAGAGTTATAGCTCACGGAGGGTGAGAAGAACAAAAATTTCTTTCACCGCTGAACAATTGATCCTAAAAATTCCAATCATATTCTTAGAATTAAAAATGAGAGGGGGCAAAAATATGAAGCACGTGAGGACATTGATACAGTCGTATTTCAACACTTCAAAAATATAGCAGAGGAGCCTCAAGTGAATTTACAAGAGAATATCCAGACATTTGTGAGGGATATCCCTAACTTTATCACAGAGGAACACAATGTGAATTTGAATAATTCAGTCTACATGGATGATGTGGCCCAAGCCATGAACGAAATGCCCAATGGAAAATTCCCTAAGCAAGATGGATTTATTATTGATTTATTTAAGGTGTGTTTGGATGTAGTTAAACAAGATATCCATGAGGAAGCGTTAGATTCATATGATTTGTCAACTATTCTGAAAGTCTTCTATTCAACTTTTATTTCCATCATTCCGAAGGAAGAAAGGGCGATCACTCCCAAGAAATTTAGGTCAGAGTCCTATGTAATGTTCTATACAAGATCATATCGAAAGTATAAATAGGATGCAAATGATTCTTCCATGTTTGATATCAGCAAAAAAAACTCATTTTGTTGAGGGGAGATAGATTTTGGATAATGTTATTCTTGCACATGAGATAACTCACTCGTTGAAGGTCTAAAAAAAAAAGAGTATGATTATTCAACTAGATTTATGAAAGGCATATGATAATATTAGCTAGGATTATGTGAAAGTGATATTAGGGGCATTTGGTTTCAATAAGAGATGGATCTATTGGATTATGGCCTTGGTCTCATCCCCTAGTTTTTCAATCTTGGTTAATGGAGCCCTGACAAAACCTTTCTTCCTATCTAGATGAATACAGAATGGTACCCCATGTCTCCTTTTATATTTATCATAATGATGGAAGGATTTGGGAAGGTGATCATTACGACAAAAAAAGATGAAGATATAAAGGGCCTCAAGTTTTCATGATGAAGGTTTGGCACCAACACATGAACACTTTGTCGATGATACCATGTTCCATGATATTCCCATGTCGAAGGAAGATCGTTCATTGAAATTCATCAAGGACACCTTTACTTTTTCTGTAGGTATGGAGATCAATCAATCAAAGTCCATGATTTTTTTCTTTAACACTTATATTTATATCAAGATGAGTTCAACAACTATCTTAGGGTTCCAAAGAAAATACCTCCCATCAATGTACTTAGGGGTCCCTCTAATAGTGCAAGCTTGGAAGAAGCACAATTGGGAGAGAGTTATCTCAAACCTTGAGGACATGGTTAAAAAATGGACAGTAATAGCCTTGAACTTGGGTAATTGGCTTTTCCTAACAAAGTTGGTGCTTTAGGCGATCCCAAGCTACATATTATCTATCCTTCTTGATCCTATGAGAGTCCTCCAACAAATCAGGGAAATTAAAAGGAACTTCTTGTGGTGGGGGGCAGAAAAAAATGTAAATGGGTGTTAGTGGCTTGAATTACTATATGCAAACAGAAGGATGAAAGAGGCCTTGGTATTCAAGATATAGAAATAGCTGATAGAGAAAATTGTGCAAAATTATGGTATAGATGGTTAAACGGGAGGTTAATACCATGGGGAAATCTATGGAAATCAAAATATGCTCCTAATTTCCAAATAGAAGACCTTGTTAGGTTCTCAGCCATTGAGAAATCAATGCAATTAGATTAGGGTTTGATTCCTCTTTCTTGATAAATACTTTTGAGTTATGTTTTATTTTATTACTTCTTTATTGTATTATTTTTCATCAACAGATTACCATACTAAGTGTGTATGAAGATCACAAAAGAAGAGGCATAGGATGTAGGCACTATGCCAGGGAAAACCCCCCTCAAGGGGAAAATATAGTCAAAATTTTCTTCTTTAAAAAGTATTCTCTAAGACTCTTCAACCTAGACAAAGACCAAAACTTCCCTCCACACCAAGTAAGCCTTCCAAAACTTCGACCTCTTTCCTAGCAGTGTCGACTATGTAGCATCTTCTCACACTAGGCAGCAACTTTCGACACCAAGCAACATCGAAACTTAGAGGACTTTAATCTCAAAAACTAGGGCACAAAACAAAGAGAGAGAGGTACCAAAAGTTTGTTTTTCTTCTTCTCCTTAGACTCCACCCAACTGGCACGTGCTTTAGGCTTCCTCTTCCCACTTCTCACTTCTCCAACTTCCTTATAGATATCCAAATATCTTGATATGAGATGCTCCAAAAGAATTCGACTTACTTCTACTTATAAGTTTCAAGGGATGTGAAATAGGTGTCCTTAGGACGACTTAATTTCTTCTGGGCTGACTTGATGTGGAGGATACATAAATTATATTTGGCACAATACTAAATCTTTTTACATGATTCAAAAGCCAAAGAAGGGTCTCTTTGAATGTCAAATGTCTCTATAAACTCAATATTAATCCTAGGAGTCCATAATGGTGACTTTCACTAAAATAATGATGACCCAAGCATGATATCCATGATTTAATAATTCATTGTTAAGATAATAATAAATATTTATTTATTCTTTTGACAAGTACATTATATGATGACTCAAATACATTAATGAAGATCGAACCTAGTTACATTTTTTAACACTCCCTCTTAACTAGCGAGGTATTCATAATATAGAAATACAATGGAATATCTAAAACAACATGAAGAATGAAGATTTTAGGCACCAAAATGTGATGTACTAGATTCCTGATGAGGGAAATCTATCCATTGGTCTCTCAATAGTTTAGGCGCCACAATGCCATGGACTAGATTCCTGACCAAGGAAATTTATTCAAGTGGCAATAAGGTGGATTCAAGGTTTTAGCCTCTCTAGGTATTAGCAGGCTAACTTACTAATCAACAACCCAACAACCTAGGTGTGTATCCATGGTTAGAGGTCTACAAGTCATGCCACCCTCCCTACTATGGGACCCAAACATCAACACAATGTGTCGAACCGATGTCCTCCTAGGAAATGATTCACTTGCAAAGCATCAACAAATCTCTTCCAATCTCTCATCATCAATACAATTAGCAATATTTACCAAACCAAACATGATTTTTAAATACTCAAAATTCTTGTTAGGAAGAGCCTTTATTATTGTGTCTTTTACCTCTTCATATGTTGAGAGATACTCCAACTTCACAATTCCATCCTCAGTCAGGTTCCTATTAAAGTGGAACTTATTATTGATATGCTTCATTCTAGAATGAAAAATGGGATCTCTAGACATCTTGATACAACCTTGATTGTCACAATTAATCAGAGTAGGACTGAGAGACTTCTCAAAAAATATGTTAGAAGCTTCCTTAACCAAACAACCTCCTTCCCTATTTCACATGTAGCCACATATTTTTCCTTAACACTACTTAATGTAGCAGGATCTCTCTTCCTACTCATCCATGAAATCATAGAAGCTCCTATACTAAAACATCATCCGGTAGTTCTCCTCCCATTGGTCTCACTACCACCACAATTAGAATTTTTATAACCAATCATCTTAACTTCCTTAATATCATACTTTAGGCAGTGATGTATAGTGCCACGAAGATACCTCAATATGTGTATGGAATCCATCCAGTGATCATGACGAGCCTCCAATTAAATATGACTAAGAATGTTTAGTGTAAAACATATATCTGGCCTAGTATTTACCAGATACATTAGGGAGCCCACCCATTGACAATAGGAGGTAGGATCCACGAGACTAATTTCATACCCCCTCAACTTCTTAAGATTGGTGATCATAGGAGAAGACATTGACTTGGAATCCATCATCTTAAATTTTTGCAACAACTTGATAATGTAGTTTCCTTGCCCAAAATATATCTCCCCATGTTTCTGCCATACTTCTAGACCCATCTAATAGAGTATTAGTCATAAATCCTTCATTTCAAATTCAGTTGTCAACATATTCTTTCATTCTTGTATTATTCTCTCCACTATTGTATTGAATAGATCATCCACATATAGTAGAATAATGATGGGCTTATTATCAATGAACTTTATGTAGATATTTTGATTAGCATAACTCTTTATGAACCCAATTATGAGTAGATATGCCTCCATGCTTGCATACCATGCCCTAGGTGCTTGCTACAAATCATATAGGGCCTTCATAAGTCTACAAACATGAGAGCCCTTTTTATTTGCTTCAAAGCCTTCAGGTGGTTCGATATACACTTCCTCATCAATGGTCCCATATAGAAATAATGTCTTCACATCCATTTGATCGATATTCCAACCCATTGTAGCAACCAATGAAATGGTAGTGTACCTTGCTCTAGGTGCAAAGGTTTCTTCTTAGTAATTTCCTTCCTTTTGAGAGAAGTCCCTTGCAAAATATATATCTTTATATTTTTTATAATTCAATCGATAGCATGTTTTATCTAATAAATCCATTTGGAGGTGACAACAGATTTGTTGTTAGGTATACGAACAATTTCCCAAACCCCATTCTTCATAATGGATTGATATTATTCCTGCATCACTTTCTTCCAAACTTTTTGATGAGTAGCTTCCTTAAATGTAGACGGTTCAACTTCAATCAACATTTTCATATATGTAGCATAACCATAGTATCTTTTCGGTATATTTCTTTTCCTGAAGGTTCCTTTTACATCTTCATGTGCTTCAACATATTCTAATGTTGGCTTTAACCAATTTGGCCTTTTCCTAGTTTTTGGGATGACCACGGATTGAATATGCTCACTTGGTCCTTCTTCTTCATCTTGATTTGTAGTAGGGTTTTGGTGATGATCTTCTTCTTCTTCAATTATTTGAACTTATTCATCATTGGAATCAATAGGAATATCCTTTTATTTCTTGTAAGCTTAATTTTCATCGAATATAACATCCCTTCTTACTTCGATATGTCTTCCTTCCCTAATGTAGATTCTATATTCTTTTGAAGAGAGACTATATCCAACGAATATTCCCTTGATACTTGTAGAATCCAACTTCTTTTGCTTGTATTTTGGGACATGGATGTATGCTAGACTTCCAAAGATTCAGAGGTGATCCACACTTAACTTATTTCCTATAAATACTTCTTCGGGTGTTGTATTATTAAGTTCTATGAGGAATTTTATTTTCAACGTACATGGTTGTCACTGTTTCTCCACTCGATAAGAATTTTGGTAGGTCTTGATCAAGGAGCATTATTCGAATGTCTTCTTCAATTGAGTTATTCTTCTTTTCAGACACTCCATTTTGTTCAAGAAAATAGGGAACACTAAGGTCCCTCTTAATTCATGCTTCCTTACAATATGCATTTAATTCCTTAGAAGTGTATTCCACACCATTATAGAACCTTAGAGTTTTTATCCTTCCTTCAATTATGGTTTCTAGTTTAGACCTAAACTCCTTGAACTTTTCAAATACTTCATCTTTTGTTTAGAAGGTAGGTCCACGCCTTTCTAGAATGGTCATCAATGAATGTTACATAGTATATATGACCTCCAAGTGATTTTTCAATCATGGGCCCAAATACATCAGAATGAATGAGGTCTATTATCTCTTTGGACCCAGTTTCACTATTTGGAAATGGATTTCTTATATTCTTTCCTAAAGAGCATCCCTTGCACACACCTTCATGATCTAAATTCATATTGGAGATGTCATTGACCAATTGAATAAGAGAATGTATGACCTCATAATGTATATGGCTATATCTCCTATGACATAGTTCAATGGGATTGATTTCCATGTGAACCAAAGCTTGAGGAGGTGGTATAATAACTCTATAAATACTTCCTTCATGAACTCCAATAACCCTAGATTTTTTAATGCTAGAATATTTTCCCCAAACCAATACTTTTCCATTAAAAAAAGAAACTCTTTCCCCTTGATATTCTAAACAAGAAATAGAAAGAAAATTCTTTTTCAAACCTAGAACATATATAATGTTGTTAAGGTGAAACTTCGATCCATTTTCTAACTTCACCGATGTTATCCCAAACCTCTAACATCATAGATTTTGTTGCTGCCCAATTCCAGTGCATGAAATGATGACGCCTTTGATAGTGTATGAATTTGTTTACTTTCTCATGTCACGTGTCTTGATGCTCCACTATCAATGATCCATGCATTTCCATCTTTAAGAGAACTTGTAAGAGCGGCCAAGAATCCTTGACTTTTTACCTTGTTGAATAAGTAGTGGATGACCTTCTTGGGCCAGTTTCTAGTAGTGTTGATACCCATTCTCATGTATTTCATCAAAGAGGGAGAATCCATGCCAACAAAGTGATCTTCAAATCTTCTTGACGTTAGCTCTGATGCCATGTTGAAATATCAATGCAATAATATTAGGGGTTTAATTCCTCTTTCTTAATAAATACTTGTGAGTTATGTTGGCTTTTATTACTTCTTTATTATATTATCTTTCATCAAGAAATTACCATATTAAGTGTGTATGAAGGTCACAAAACAAGAGACACAAGATGTAGGCACTATGCTAGGGAAACACCCACCCTTAAGGGGAAAACATGGTCAAAATCATATTCCTTTAATATAATTCTTTGAGACTTTTAAACCTTGAGAAAGACTAGACCTTCCCTCCACACCAAGTCAACCTTCCAGAACTTCGATCTCTTTCCCAAAAATTTCTACTATGTAGCAACTTCTGACATTAGGCCAAAACTTCCAGCATCAAGAAGAAACAAAACTTAGAGAGGACTTCGATCTCCCAAACTAGGGAACAAAATACAAAGAGAGAGAGAGAGAGGGAGAAAGAGAGGGAGAGAGAGAGAGAGAGAGAGAGAGAGAGAGAGAGAGAGAGAGAGAGGGAGAGAGGGAGGAGGCAGGAGGAGGGAAGGGAGGGGAGGGAGAGGAGAGGAGGGAGAGAGGGGGGAGGGAGGAGGCGAGGAGGGAGAAGAGAGAGAGAAGAGAGGCGGGGAGAGAGGGGAGAGGGAAGAGAGAGAGAAGAGGGAGGAGGGAGAGTGAGAGAAGAGAGAGAGGGGGGGGCGAGAGGGGGGGCAGAGAGGAGGGAGAGGCGAGAGAGGGAGAGAGAGAGAGAGGGAGAGGGAGAGACGAGTGATGGTAGGGGGGGAGAGTGGAGGGAGGAGAGAGGAGCGATAGAGGAGGCGAGAGAGAGGGAGGAGAGGGAGGGGGAGAGAGGTAGTGAGAGAGGGTGGGAGAGAGAGAGAGAGAGAGAGAGAGAGAGAGAGAGAGAGAGAGAGAGAGAGACCAAAAGTTTGATTTTATTCTTCTGATTTAGACTCCACCCAACTCACACTTCCTTTATGCTTCTTCTTCCCACTTTGCACTTATACAACTTCCTTAGAGATATCAAGTTAGAATGAGATGAGATGCTCCAAATGAATTTGAATTTCTTCTATTTATAGGCTTCAAGGGAGGTCGAATAGGTGTCCTTAGGTTGGCTTGATTTCTTCTAGGCCTACTTGATGTGGAGGATACATGAATTATATTTGACACAATACTAAACCTTTTTACATGATTCAAAAGCCCAAGAAGGGTCTCTTTGAATATACAATAACTATATGAGCTCAATATTAATCCTAGGAACTTTGACTAAAAAAATGGTGACCCAAGCATGAAACCCATGATTTAATAAGTCATTCTTACAATAATAAAAAGTATTTTCTTTATTGCTTGACAAGTACATTACATGATTACTCAAATACATTATTCAAGACCAAACCTAGTTATATTTTCTAATATTGGATTCAATCAAGGGATCGACCATTTGGAATTTGACATGGACATTATTTACGAGAAATAAGAAATGGAAAAGAAGCACTATTCTAGGATGATTCTTGGTAGCAAAAACCAAATTTAAGTAGAGAGGAATGACATCCCTTCCAACGAAGAAAAAAGAACCAAGGGTATAGATAATTCCACCAATTCTAGGAATAATAATTGGTGAATAAGAAATGGCGATGATGGAATATAAACATATTTCAACAGCTAACCTGAATGACTTAGCCACTCAAAATTTAATGGAGGAAATAAGCCAGAGAAAAAAATTGTTTAATAATGACTAGGACCAGCTTAGGTGGGTGCAAAAAGAAGGAGCGAAGTTCAACCTGAAGGAAGCCAAAGTATATCTTAGTATGGGACATCCTAATTTCAATGACCCTTCATGGTAGAAAATATGGGGGCCTCCACACTGGAAAAAAATTAAAACTTTTATATTGTTGATTTTTAATAGGAAGGCCCTAACCTAGGACAATCTTATAAAGAGAGGATATATAGGTTCCTCTTGGTGTTGTCTCTGCTAAAAATAAGAGTAAAACCTTAATCATCAGCTTAACTCCTACAATTATTCAGAGGCTCTATTGGACTGGTTGACCTTCATGTTTTGAAAAATAGATAGAAACCAAGAGAGAATAAAGGAAACAATAAAGAAATGGCAAGTGTAATTTACCAAAAATGAGGTGGTGAATATGACCTAGAATTTAATTTTGGGGTTCATCCTCTAAGTGGTCTTGAGGGAGCGGAATCAACACATATTTTGTGATAAGAAATTTCATATTGAAAACCTGGTGGAGGAAATAAGACGTCATCTTAGAGAGATAGTTATTAGCGAGATGAACTCAATGCTTAGAGGAAAATCCATCCCCCTAGGAAGTGAGAGTTCTAAATTCTTTTGATAAGAAATGCTTGATTGGTCCAAGTCACCGACCTAGTGAATTCCATATCCATCTCAAATCCATGTTGTGGCTGACTCCTCCTGATTGTTTCCTGAAACTAAATCTTAATGGGGTGTCGAAAATGAATCTGGGCAAGGCAGGGGTTGGAGGAGTCATTTAGGATGGGACATGTAAAATATGCATATTATAATTAATAAACATGGAAAAAGCCTCAAACAATGCAACAAAATTATAGGTCCTAGAGCATGTGCTGGAAAGGATGATCCTTAAAGGAATGATGAATGTGACAGTGAAAGGGGACTCTATGTTAGCCATCCAAGCAACACCACAATTGCAATGTGGCACACAGTTGAGAAAAGTAATAAAGAATGGTTGTAAGGGCCTATTAATCCAATTCATAAAAAAATATTTTGAGGTATTGAAAATTGTGGATTTCACCTTATTACATCACTCAATGAATGCGTTGGTGGATAGGGTGGAAAATGCAGGGGTCAATATCATCCAATCACTAACTGACGTGGCATGGGAGGAAATGTTTGAGTGTAAATTAAAGGAAAATTGATCAAGGTTGGCAGAGAGATATTACTCCACATCAGGAAGGTGGGTTGAAAGAGAAGGGGTGGACCCAAATCAGGACAACGACCCACCTGGCGACGCAAACGAATAACCCTCATTATGTAAATATAGGTAGCTCCTAGTTTGGAAATGAGAATGGGTATGTTTCCATTGCATAAGGAAGGAGCGATAGCTATTGATGGGAGAGAGGGGATTTCCTCCTAAATGGATCATCCTTTAGATCATCTCATTAATTGGAGAAGGCTACGAGAGGATACGAGAAGTACAATATCTTGATGGGTGGCATACTTGAGTAGGTCACAATGTTGGAGGCAGGCTGCAGGGAAGACCTCACACAGAGGCTCAGGGTTCTAATTCCAGTAAAAGGACTCAAATGGAGGATGTGACGAGGTTGGATGCAATCAATTATCAAACAACTATTCCATAAAAAGGGAAGGAGATATTGGAAACCTAGTAGAATGATATTAGAATACAATCTGGGGTTGTCCCAGATCACCAATTTGAAGAGGAAGTATATTGGATAATCAACGAAGGGAATAAAATAACTCAGATGACAGTGTACCATAAGACCTTGGAGACGAATTGCCACATAAAAGCCCTATATGGGAAGCTACAAGTGGAGGTAGCAGAAGAGCAAACTAGGAGACAGATGGAGACACAACTGTAGTTGAAGGAAATAAACCAGAGACTGAGAGCTATTGAGGAGGCTCTGAATGGTGTGGGGTGAATAGAATGGTTGCAGAATGATAGGATTGGAGACATGAATAAGATGTTCTGAAGCTACATAAAGTACATCCATAATATGGATATCACATTGGGGGAAGTGTAAGGGGATTGGACCCATCTGAGAAAATACTAGGTTCGAGAGGTCATATTTGTAGGTGGCCGTCAGCAGATGACTCCAGGTGCGGGGGTGGCATCAACAACAACTCCAAATGTGTTGGGTTGTGTTATATTCTTTCCACGACTAGTCCACCAAGTCAACCAAGGAGTTAGAGGGGGGGTGGAGCCTCCCCTTTATTACGCTGATTGCACAGTGGGGGGGTCACAGGGGGATTTGAAGGGGTTGCTTAGCCCCCCTCTACAGGGTCTAGGGAAGCTCATAGGAGAATTTTTTTTTGGACCCTATATTAGTTGAGGCGAACCTACCTATGGCTTTGTGCATGCTTTTAGCACATGGTTTTGAGCATGATGGTTTTTTGTCCATGGTATTGGATGCTTTGACATCTATATATATGTATTGTAACGTTGAAAGGAACATAATGAGAAATCAAGCTGGTAGTCCCAGTTTTGGTATCCAGGGGAAAATCTCTCTGTATATGTTTTTTATGTGTTATTCTCTCGCATTGTTTATTTTTTGTGTTTTAGAATTTGTATGCAGGTAATTTATGTATGGGGTTGAAACCTACATTTGGTATCAAAGTTATTTTGTATTCAAGGGGACGCCTTTGTTTTTGAGGGGTTTCGTTCGAGCCTGTGGTAGACCCTGTTCAGTGGGAGATCTGTGGGATTGATTCTGGTGGTGAAAGAAGATGGTGAGAAATGGAAAGATAGAGATTGAGAAATTTAATGGTCAGAGTTTTAGTTGTGGAAACTCAAGATGGATGATTTTTTAGTGGATAAAGAACAGTGGATTGTGGTAGATCCGAGTTCTAAACCAATAGGATTGTCCGATGAAGAATGGAAGAAGTTGGATCGGAAGGAAAAGAGCACAATATGATTGTGTCTCAGATTCAGTATTGTTGAATGTATTAGTGGAAGCTATAATGAAGGATTTGTGGGAAAAGTTAGGGACTTTGTACCAATCTAAGTCTCTAGTGAATAAATTGTTCATATGAAGAAAGTTGTTTACCTTGAGTATGAAAGATGGAGACTCGGTGACAAAGCATCTGAACACATTTAATACTGTGGTAAGTTAGTTATTATCTATTGACATTAAAATTTCAGATGAAGATAAGTGCATCAATTTTTTGTGTTCTCTACCAGTTTCGTGGGATAGTCTGGTTATTGCAATAGGTAACAATGCAACTCCCTTGTAGTTTTATGAAACAATCTCATCCTTGTTGACGGAGGAGATGAGACGGAAAAATATGGAGAGCCAGAATGGTGATGCCTTGTTTGTACAAGGATGGTCCCAAAATAGAAACAAAAGTAAGTCATCGAGTGGGAGATCTAAATCTAGAGGGAGATCTAAATCTCTAGGAAAACCTGTAAAGGTGTGCTGGAAATGTGGAAAGGAAGGGCACTACAAAAGGGACTGTAAATCTAAAGCTCTTTGCAAAGGAAATGGATCTAATGTTGCTCCTTAGGCAGAGGAGAAAACCACCTCAAATGAAGGTGGGGATGTGTACTTGGCTTCTTCAAGTACACATGTAGATCATGAGGCATGATTGATTGACTCAGGTGCAACCTTTCACTTCACTCCCCATAGAGAGTGTTCTATGAGTATGAGAAATATGATAGTGGTGATCTCTTCTTGGGGGATGTCATGAAGGCTAAAATTGTTGGTTACAAAAAATTTAAGTCGAATTTGCAAGGTGGAAGGTTTAGAACACTTCCGGGTGTTCTACATATTCCTGCATTGGCCAGAAATATTATTTTTGTAAGCAAGCTGGATGATGTAGGTGTAAAAATATTGTTCGAGAAGGATACCTACAAGATGGTTCAGGGAACATTGATATTGATGTGGGGAGTTATGATTGGAACTCTGTACAAGCTACAATGTAACATTGTTTTTGATGGGTGCAACAATTTTGTGGTACCTAAAAGTCGAGTAGAAAACATTGTGGTCTCTAGAGAAAAGACCATGCTATGGCATCAAAGGCTTGGACATATTGGTGAGAAGGGCCTTCGAATACTTCATGGTAAAGGTACAATAGTGATGAGCACTAATATTGTAGCAAGAATGTTGCAGCTCTTGGGCTACCAACTTTACTTTATCAACTTGGGGTTCATACAAACATGGAGGTGACAGTGCTATATACACAAGTAAAAGTGATGGTTCTACCTTTTTTCACTGTTCAACTGGCGAGAGGCCACTACGGTTTTCAAGCTAGACTTCTATGGATTCAGAAGAAGCTTGGTTCCTTGATGAAAGAAATAGAAATCTACTCTAAAAGAGAGTTGATCTACTGTAATAATGGAAAAGATTGAAATTCAAAGCTAAGGCACACCATTTCCTAATTAACTAAGAGCTATGCTTTGCAATAATTCTAAATTAACATGAACAAAATGCTACTCTCCTAAGCATGGAAGTCAAAAACATCAAACATCACTTCTATGCATATAAAGGATTCTAATAAATATGTTTTTCCTTTTTATGCTTTTCATGAAAAATCAAGTGTGCAAGCTAATCCCTATTGGTGATGTGGCAGGTGGATTAGGGATGCTTGAGGATGGTTGGAATGTTTAGGAGATATTTGGAAGTTTTGGGATACCCTTGGGTGACCTTGGGTGGCTTCTTAGAGTTTTTCCCTCAATTTGACCTCAAAACGGGCCACTATAGGAAAACCTAAAGGATGTACTAGAAACCTGTAGGATTCCCTATGTTCTTACAGGATATAGTTGAGAGAAAAATGATCGGTGTTGGAGGTGATGGAAGGCTTAGGGAAGGTGGTTGATGTGTGTAATGGAGTGATAAAAGGCCTAGGATCACTCAGAACCCAAAACCAATTTTAGGATATGGTTGGATTCGCTCAACATGCTTGGGGGAATTTCTTCGTGAAATGATGAAATTGGTGAAGGTCTTGATGAGAACAAGGAAATTCCTATGGGTGGATGAGACTAGAAGTTGGTTGCTTTCTATGATATCTCTTTCTGCTTCTGAAGCACTTGCTCTACATCAAACATGTGTAATTTCCAAAAAGTCATGTAAACAAGAAGAATTCTCATGAGCCAAAAAAGCAGAATTTAATGAACTAACTATTTACCTTACGCATGAGTAAACTGTTGAATAAAATGGAATCATGGATGAGATCTACTGCAAGAATGGAGACAGAAGAGATGGAAATGAAAGCCTACACTTGAAAAATTGATCAATTGCTGGTTAAAGTACAATAAACTATAAATCTTATGAAAGAAATGGAAATCTGTCTTTTTGGGGCTGCATAAGGGTATTTTCCTCAACTCATGATCCGAGACGGACGAAGTGAGGCCAGGACAGCTACTGACTGATTTGTGGTGCTTCTTTTATCCCTTCTAACCTGCTACTTAAGTAAGGCACAAATGGAATAAAACTAATAAACAATTAATCAAATCTACACTACTTGTAATGAAATATTTCTAAACGCAGTTTAACCGTGAATATATGAAACTAAGATAAGCACACAAATACAAGAAGAGGAGCTTTTGTTGCTAGGGTTGGGCCCTAATCCAAGAGATTCAACCCTCTAAGATAACTCGATACTGGATCAAGAAAAGCTCATTCTTATTACCAAAACAGAAAATTACATCAAAGTCTTCCACAAGTTTGGAGCTCAAAAATAACTATAGTTTTTACAACAAAAATTAAAATCCTAATGAGGCTCTAGGCTTCTCAACTTATAAAACTAAAGTCCCCAATGAACTCCTTAAATTTAGGGAGTCTTGGCTCCCAAACTCAAGATGAACTAACTCTTTGTCTCTCACTTGCTTAGCTGCCTTATGATCTTCATGACTTGGATGCTTGCACTCCGAGCTGGTGGGATTAATGGAGGAGTATTCAAATGGGCGAGTAGTAAATGAGGAGGATCTACCTCCTACAATCTCTCTCCATTTTCCCATTCACATTTCAAACCTTAGTATTGGCAAAATTCCTTGATTTTCTCTCCCAAACCTGCATTCAATGCATATTAGTTCACTATGCATAATATCTCACTTTAACTCATCTCATTAAAGAAAATATAATGAAAACATGTAAGAATTTGTGAGAAGAGTTGGTTTGACTAAGCTAAGAGGTGAATTAAGGACCATATAACTACCCAATTATGAGGCTCATCATCACTGCCTCCTAAAAGTGTTGCTCATCCTCTGAGCAACTCAATCAATATCCATGTCTTTCATAGATCTAGTGGACTCCCTGACATCCCATGCCTTTGTTGTGGTTTCCTCTTCTTGTGCATAGAATCCTGCCTTCTTTTCTACCTCCTCCCACTGCCTCCTTTCTTTTTCTTCCTTCCTTCCTTCTAGCATCCCTAAGAGCAGTGGTGGACTAGGTCTCAAGCCAATCCAATTGAATTTGAGTCAAGGTTAGGTTGGGTGCTAGGTTCCCTTAGCTTTGGGTGCTCTTATTTAGTTTCTTGCTATAGGCTTCCCTCCTTATCCAATTTTTGAGTTTCCTGTAGGACCACCTCTACTTCCTATCATTCCTCCTGTGTATCCTTTAGGATTGATTTTCCCTTGGATGAGGTGGATCTAGTTACAGGACTTCTCGCAAAGGTGATAGGAGACCTAGGGGAGGTTTTGGTTCAGGATCCTCTTTCTTGTGTTTTCATAGGAGGAGGAATTTTCATGTTGTTTAGATGATTCCTCAATTACAATGGTAATTTTGGCTGGAGTTTCGGGTTTCCCTGTTCTTTATCCTTGTGCTTTTCCTTGTTCTGAAATATAAGGGTGTCTCCCTCTGTCTTTCGCTTTTTTGTTTGATAGGGGTGCTAAGAGAAGTGAGGGAAAATGTTGCTTCTCTCTCAGTGGGTTATGGAGACACCCAGTTGACTCCTCCTTGTCTTATTCACCCTCTTTCTCATTCCCCTTTCCTCCTATGTATTTCCCTTCTCCTTCTCCTTGTAGATCCTCATCTTGTCAAATGGTTTCCTCTTTGTCATATTCTTTTGTTTCTTTATCATCCTCTTTCTCTTTCTCATCTTATTCTTCCTCATCTCTCTCCTCATCTCTCTCCCCATCTATCTCATCTTCATCCTTCTCAATGGCAATAGGACTAACATCATATGTGAGGGCTTTGATATCCTCCTCTATCTACATGTCTCTAAAAATTTACCACTAGATAGGAATTCTGAGGTTGTTGAGGCCATCTTCTATAATGATTCTAATTAATCCATGGTGAGATAACTATTGGGGCTTTCCCTCCTCCACCTTTATGCATGTTTCTATCATTGATTGCAGAAGGAAGTATGGTGTGTTGAGCCTGTGGTGAGGAGGTGTTTCTGCTCCAAACCTCAATTCTTCAAGAAGCCTAAAGTGATATCCATAAGCCACACTATACCTACCCTGACATGATATGTATTTCATAAGGTGGTAGCTCACCTCATTCCAGGGATATGGTAGGATTGTTCTCCTTCATTATTCTCCTCAATGAGCTCCTCACCCTCTAAAAATAATTTCTTCTTGGCAGTCTCGCTATCTCCCTTTTCTTCCTTTCTCCAAGGCACTCCTAGGGGAAGTGTGGTAATCCTAATTATGAGTTCAAGGGTGAGCTCTATGGAGAGGCCTCCCACCAAAATAGTGGTATGGACTATGGTGAGTGGAATGAGGGAGAGAGAAAAATCTCAGGCCACTTCATCATCATACCCTCTTAATTTTTCAAAACACGCCATCCAATTATGCCTTGTGAATATTTCTAACACCTGAGGGTGTTGGTGGATTCTCACAATGTTAATGGGCTCCCTTCTATTAAACCCTCCTGCCATTTTGGTTGGTGAATTTTGAGGAGATGAGATGGTTGATACAATTTTTAAATGCAGAAGTTAATAACTGAAAGAAATATGGAGACAATTCCCTTACACAGCTGACAAATTCACTCAATACTATGTGATTTTCTGTTCAATCACTTTGAAAAAGGGAAGTAATTATAGAACCTACCTCCTCATAGTGTTTATTGTATCCAAACTCCATGTTTCCCCCTCTAAAACTGCTCTTTTCCATTCCTATAGATTGTCTGTGTGCAATCCTATAAGATTTCCTGTGTAATCTTGTAGGAAGTCATGTGCAGAAGAAAGGTGGAATTTTCTTTTCTTAAGGTTTCCTGTGTACGAGAGTGACTTTGCTAGAGTGAGCATTGAGGAGATGAATGCATGAGTGCATGGGGATAAATGATTATTTCGTCTTATGTTTGATTTGAGTGAGATGGTGTGCTGGCAACTGAGGTACATTTTTTATTTTTGGACCGTTGGTCCCCACTACCACCTCATCATTGCCCTCCTTGTAATCAACTCTCAGTTCATGCCTCTATAAGCTTAGCTAATTTTTTCCTTCTCCTCTATTTTTTTACTGGATTGCTGCCATGTGTGGGAGGACCAACTATTTTGTCTTCATCGACTAAATGAAGGTGGCCAAGTTAACTGGCCACCTTTTGTTTATAAACCAACTCGCTCACAACCTTTACATTTTCTTAACTACATAATGCAAATGAGAGAGTGAAGCAAGATACTTACATGTAAGCATCGACACTAGCCAAGCAGGGCCTCCCAAGAATGAGAGGGTAACCAATAAGCTCAGCCTTAGGTTGGAGAACTAGCAAATCTGTAGGGTACTCCCAAGAGTCAATGGAGACCATCACATCCTCCACAATCCCCTTACGAGTCACTCTGGAGTAGTCTGCAAGTTGCAGGACTGTTGTGGTATTTCTCAATGAACCTTGGAGGTTGAGCTTGAGCATGGTGTCCTTGGTCATCACATTAATGGCAGCCCCAAGATCAATCAAAGTGTGTGGGACAATGGTGCCATTGATGTGTATAAATACTATAGGGCTCTGAGGGTCCAAATACTTTGGAGATATTACCTGCCCCAAAATTAAGTCAGACAATTGTCCAATGGCATTAGTGGTAGGGGCATCTCTTGTTCACCTCCCTGGATGATTGAAGCACTTCTCCTTAATAAACATGCTGTAAATAGGTACATATTTAATGGCTTTGAGAAGTGGAATCTTAACACATAGATTTTCCAATTCTCCCAAAAGTTTAGTCTCTTCTGACACAGGTTGGAGTGGTTGAGTTAACCTTTCAAGAAAGGGTGGATTTACTTTAACAATGCTTTCCTTTCTTTCATCTTCAACCTCCCTAGGTGGAGGTGGAGGTTGGTTATCCGGGAGAACTCTCCCAGATCTCAAGTTAATTTCCTATATCTCCATAGCATAAGTTGAATATGATGTTTCTCCACTGTATACTTATTGTGCCTGTCTGTTGTTCGGGTTTGAGTTTGGATGGGCAGGCACTTAGGGTTGTTTATGTGGAGTAGAGTATGACAGCGATTGCTAGGAAGATGATGAAGGCAATAAAGAAGGAACATTGTTGTAATGGGGCCTCAACATATGGGGTGGTGAATTCCACTGAGGTTGTGGCGGAGCATATGGGTGAAATGATTGGCTGGTTGGTTAGGAATGGCAATGAGATGCAAAGGACCAAGGAGGAGATGTAGACTAGGAAGGATGAGTAGGGGGTCTCGAAGAAGGTATGGACGTGGTCTAGCTAGAGTTGTAATATGCATGGGATGACCGTGGCATGCCCTGCTAGTATGGTCTAGGCCCATGAGGTCTTCTTTGGTTTATGTAGCATAGATGCTCAGTGACCTCTTCAGCTCCTTGATATACAACTTTGAGTCCAGGAAAAGATGGGCACTCATTTGTGGAGTAGTTTTCTTCATAGATTGACAAAATTTCAATAGAATTCAATGAACATTCCTTCTTAGGATGCCTCCTAGTGCATCTTGGACAAAAAATGGCTAAGGCTCTCTGTGCTTCCTCATGCTTTCCCCTAATGTGCATAATGTCCATCTATAAGGCAAGGGTTTGTAGCATCTCACTCTTGAAATCTTCCAGCATGCTTCCAATTTCCCCCTTGATGGATGAATTGGAAGGGGATCTGCGGACCATAGGTTGACTTCCCCTACCCTTTTTCCTAGCTGCCCTAGAATGGTTTCTAAAGATAGTCTTGATATCCTCATAGGGTAACTGGTATATATCTCCTCCTGCTATCAAGTGTAGGGTATCCAAAAGGTCTTCCCTTACTCCTCTAAGTAGGACTAGCTTTAGTGACTCAGGGTCAAGTGTGCACCTGACCCTTTTGTAACTAAGCTGGAATATTTCTTCATAATCCTCTAGGGATTCATCATTACCTAAGGTCATCCTAAAAATTTCATCTTTAGTATCTTTAGACCTACATTGGTCTCGATACTCATTGTTGAAGTCTTGCTGCATCTGAGCCCAAGTTGTGATTCTATCCCCAGGTAAACCCATGAACCAATGTAAAGTTGCATCCTTGAGGGTAGATGGAAACAGTTTCAACTTCTTCTCATCATTTGTGTTGTCATAGGTTCGGCATATAACAACAAACTAAAATAGGAAAGTGTCGGTATCTTCTGTGGTCAGGCCATGGAGATGAAGAAGGGTAGAGGGGCTTATATTTTTAATCTTAGTGTCCCCATTGGTTTCCATGATGGGGAAGTCACCCTCAACTCTCTCTCTCTTCTTTCTCTCTCATTTTTATTCCCAGCGATTGGCTCGGTAGGAATTGGTTCTTCTTCTTCTTCTTCTTCTTTGCTTGTAGGTTCTTCAAATATGTCTAGTTGCTCACCTAACGGTTCCTCCAGTTCACAACCACTAAAGAAGAGGGAAGGTTGGCTGTTTGATGGAGTGGGGGTATTTGGAAAAAAAATTCCCTAAGTTATCCCTATTCCTACGAGGCATGAAAGGAAATGTTTTTGGTTTGGTTTTGTGTTTTTTTCAAACTTACGGAAGTAATTTACAGAACTGAACTTGCAGATTGAATGAAAATCTAATTTTTGAATTCAAATATTACTTGAAAAATGGAAATGAAAGCAGAGAATGTAGAATGAAAAAGGAATCAACTAACTTACTTTTGCAGAAATGAAACTAATGGCATAATATTAGAAACAAGAAATAGAAGAGAGAAAGAAGTAATCACATATTAGTAAGACACCTCCCTGGCAATGGCACCAAATGTGATGAGCACCAATGTTGTAGCAAGAATGCTACAACTCTTGGGCTACCCTCTTTACTTTATCAACCCGAGGTTCATACAAAATTCTCGGTGACAGTGCTGTATACAAAAGTAAAATTGATGGTTCTAAATTTTGTCATTGTTCAGTTGGCGACAAACCACTAGGGTTTTCAAGCCAAACTTCTATGGATTTAGAAGAAGCTTGGTTTGTTGATGAAATAAATAGAAATCTACTCTAAGAGAGAGATTATATATTGTAATAATGAAAAATACTGACATTCAATGCTAAGGCACACCATTTCCTAATTAACTGCTAAGAGATATGCTTTGCAATAATGCTAAAATAACATGAACAAAATTCTACTGTCAAAAGCATGGAAGTCAAAAACATCAAACATCATTGTTGTGCATGTAAAGGACTGTAATAAATATGTTTTGTCTTTTTATGTTTTTCATGAAAAATCAAGTGTGCAAGATAATCTCTTTTTCTGATGTGGCAAGTGGCTTAGGGATGCCGGAGGATGGCTAGAAGGTTCAGGAGATGGTTGGAAGGTTTGGGAGACCCTTGGGTGACCTTAGGTGGCTTCCTATAGGTTTTCCTCAATTTGACCTCAAAACAAGACACTACAGGGAAACCTACAGGATGTACTAGAAAATTACAAGATTTCCTATATTTCTACAGGATACACCCGAGAGAAAGAACATGGCTGTTGGAGGCGATGGAAGGCTTAGGGAAGGTGGTTGATGGGTGGAATGGATTGAGAAAAGGTCTAGGATCTCTCAGAACCCAAAACCAAGTTTAGGAGATGGTTGGATTTGCTCAAAATGCTTGGGGGAATTTCTATATAAAATGATGAAATTGGTGAAGGTCTTGATGAAAACAATGAATACGTATGGGTCAATGAAGTTGGAAGGTGTTTACTTGCTATGAGAATTATTTCTACTACTGAAGAACCTTCTTTGCATCAAACGTGTGTAATTTCCAGAAAGTCATGTAAACAAGAAGAATTCTCATGAGCTAAAAAAGAAAAATTTAATGAACTAACTGTATACATTATGGATGAGAAAATTTCTAAATAAAATGGAATCGTGGATGAGATGTACTGCAAGAATGAAGATAGAAGAGATGGAAATTAAATCCTACACTTGCAAAACTAATCAAATGTTGGTTCAAGAACAATAAACTCTAAATCTTTTGAAAGAAATGGAAATTTGTCTTTTTGGGGCTCCATAAGGATCTCTTCCTCAAATCATGATCCCATAAGGAAGAAGTGAGGCTAGGACACCTACTGATAGCTTTGTGGTGCTTCTTATCTCCTTCTAATCTACTATTGAAGTAAGGCACAAATGGAAGCAAACTAATAAACAATTAATCAAATCTACACTAGCAACGAAATACTTCTAAAGACAGTTTAACCATGAACCTATGAAACTAAGCTAAGCATACAAATACAAAAAGAGGATCCTTTGATACTATGGTTGGGCCCTAACCCAAGAGATTCAGCCCTCTGAGTTAACTCAGTACTAGATGAAGAAAATGCTCATTCTTATTACTAAAACAAAAAGTTACATCAAAGTCTTCCACAAGTTTGGAGCTCGAAAATAACTATAGTTTTTACAACAAAAATTCAAATCCTAATGAGGGTCTAGGCCTCTCTACTTATACAACCAGAGTCCCCAAAAAATTCCTTAAATTTAGGGAGGCTCAGCTCCCAACCTTGAGATGAACTAACTCCTTGTCTATCACTTGCTCGGCTGCCTTCTGATCTTCATGACTTGGTTGCTTGCACTCCAAGCTAGTGGGATTAATGGAGGAGTATTCGAATGGGGGAGGAGTAAATTAGGAGGATATACCTCCTACAATCTCTCTCCATTTTCCCATTCAAGTTTCAAACCTTATTCTTGCCAAAATTCCTTGATTTTCTCTTCCAAACCTGCAACCAATGCATACTAGTTCACTAGGCATAATATCTCACTTTAACTCGTCTCATTAAACAAAATATAATCAAAACATGTAATAAGTTGTGAGAAGAGTTGGTTTGACTAAGTTAGGAGGTGAATCAAGGCCCATATAATTACCCAATGATGTGGCTCAACATCACCCCCTATTAAAAGTGTTGCTCATCCTCTGAGAAACCCAATCAATATCCATGTCTTTCATAGCTCTAGTGGCCTCCCTGACAGCCCACTCCTCTGTCATTGTTTCCTATTCTTGTGCATAGAAACCTGCCTTCTTTTCTACCTCCTCCCATTGCATCCTTTCTTCTTCTTCCTTCCTTCCTTCTAACATCCTTAAGGGTAGTGGTGGACTGAGTCTCAAGCCAAGCCAATTGACTTTGAGTCAAGGTTAGGTTGGGGGCTAAGTTCCCTTAGCTCTAGCTCCTCTTCTTTACTTTCTTACTGTAGGCTTCACTCCTTATCAAAATTTTGAGTTTCATGTAGTTTTAGCAGAGTTTCCTGTAGGACTGCCTCTGCTTCCTGTAGGTCCTACTATGTATTCTATCGGATGCCTATTCTTTTGGATGAGGTGGATCTAGTTACAGGCCTTCTCACATAGGTGATAGGAAACTTAGGGGAGGTTTGTGCTGAGGATCATATTTCTTGAGTTTTAATAGGAGGAGGAATTTTATCCTATTGTTTAGGCGAGTCCTCAATTACAATGGGAATTTTGGTTGGAGTTTGGGGTTTCCCCTACCTTATGTTTGTGCTTTTCTAGTGGGCTAGTTACATGCGTTAAGGATAATAGTTTAAAACCAGAAATGATCTCTTCAAGTTCAGGCGGGAATTATTCTCGATTTTCCTTTGGATTATCAGTCATCAACCTCTAATTTTAGATATTCTGCTAAAATAGCAGAACTATTAAATTTACCCAAAATATGGAAAACCTTCTCATTTTCTACAGAATAAAAAAAAATTAAAACTTTAGTTTAAAACCTTATCGCATCCATCATTCCATAAATATTTAGCGCGTTAAGCCCACAGGGTATTCATTCAATGAACCTTTGACATATCACATGTGTTCATGGCATATTAAACAATACCCTTAATTTGACTACATATTGGAAAACATCCTTAAAAATCACTTTATTCAACCCCCTGCCAATACGAACCCAATACACCTTCCCAATTTAAAAAACCCCTACTTCCACTAGATATTGTAGGTATCCATTTTTTCATTAACATTTTTTTTACCCCTTTATATTTTATCTTTAATAGTGAGCTCCAATTTTTATACCCGCCAATATAAAAACCCCTTACCCCTTATATATCCCCCAATATATTATGCGATTTTTCCTGAAAATAAATCCACCAATATGAACATGCAGGGTATGGTATTGCTCCCAAAGGGAAGCCACTATGGTTAAACCTTCGTCGTTGATCTCATTCTTCAATCCGATGATTATCGCTTTCCCCGCTCGTAAACTAGTAGAATGATCTCCACCATTGATCAATCCCACTTGATCCGACAGTTGACACATAATCTCGTGTGGATTCTTGTGCGATGTTTAACAAACCGAGAGAATGCGAGAAAAGCAGCTTTCCCATGCTACGTGTCGGCTGCTAAGTGTAATCGCATGAAAATTCCAAATGTAACTTACCACCTTGAGACCGCGTGAGAAACAAATTTCTCCTATGAAAACCGCCTTTCTATTATATCTAACACATGTGCTAGTTGGCACGTGATGACAATTAGATCTGTTGGTTATGTTGATTGGACAGTTCAGATCTTTCCCTAGGTTTCTCACAAATTTGTTAGGTTTTCCTCATTCTGCTAAGGTTTTAGCACTTCCACCAAGTTTAATCTGTCTCTATTTTATATTCAAGATATCGCTAACTAAACCCCGTGGTTTTGAAATACATTCAAATTATTTAAATGCACAGTGTATGAAGATTTAAATGCGAGAACACAATATTATACAAAACTCTAATTCGAAAGGCCAAACTGGAAATCCACAACACCCAGAAATATTTTGAAGGAACTTCAGACCTCCGGGATTGACAATTCATGCATAGAATACACAAAGACATAAAGAGATTCCAATTTCTACAATATAATTCTCCACAAATCCCATTACACTAATTAAAAACTTACATAAATACCATTACATACAACAACCAAATCCTAAATCAATGGATCGAAACTGCGTAATCCTATCTAATCTGCATAATATTCTCCTCAAGAATCTCAACCAAGCCTAACTACTTGAATTAATTAAAAGATAATCCAAATACCTCAATTCTAGGTCAAATCTTATCTAGGAAGCTTTGAAAATTGGCAGCTAAAGGATCCCACTCCTTTGCTTGTAAACTTCTTTTGTATTTTTGGAATAAAATTGAAGTATTTTGATTCAAGCCTCATGCGCTTGCATAAGACTCTTGAGGACAAAATTCTTCATGGGCTCCTGTCCATGAGCTCTTCTACAGAACTTCCCAACTTCTGTAGCATGGTATCTATCATCAAGGTAGCGTCAACAATTGGTTGATCTTTCCACTTGACCAAATAATGAAAATACTCCTTTCCTCTTGTATTCTTAAACAATCTCTTATCCAAAATCCTTTCTGGCTACAATTCCTATGTTGTAGGTAACTATTTTACCCAATCAACCTCTTGTTCTTCTTTATCTTCTACTGCATCCTTTGCATTTCCACTTTCATACCTGTATAAATCAGCAACATTGAAAATTGGAGATATTCCAATGCCATGGGGTAATTCAATTTCATATGCATTTGTAGAAAATTTCCTCAAGACTCTGCATGGTCCAATTTTCTTAAATTTTAACTTGTTATACTCCGTTTTTGGAAATATTTCCTTCCTCAAGTGTGCCAAAACCAAATCTCCAACCTCAAAATTAACTTCTCTCTTCTTCAAATTTGCTCTACTCTTGTACTTTATGTTGTTATATTGTAATTGTTGTTTTACCTGTTCATGTATTTCTTGAATCTTTGAAGTAAAATTTTCTCCTTCAACACTTCTAATTTCAGTGTTTTCCAAGTCTCTTAATTCAGACACTCCTCTTGGGTACATTCCATAAACTATATGGAATGGACTCTACCCTGTACTCCTGTTAGGAGAATCATTATAAGCATATTCAACCTTTGCCAAAATTTGATCCTACTGTTTTGGATGTTCACCTGCAAGACTTCTCAGAAGATTACCCAAGCTTCTATTTACAACTTCAGTCTATCCATCAATATGAGGACGATAAGCTGAGCTGAAACTCAGTTTATTACCAAGTTTCTTCCACAAGGTCCTCAAGAAATGACCAACAAATTGGTGTCTCTATTTGAAACAATGCTTTTAAGTAACCCATGCAATCTTACAATATCCTTAAAAAACAGATTAGCAATGTGAGTAGCATCACTGGTTTTATAACATGGAATAAAATGTGCCATTTTTGAAAATCTATCAGCCACAACATAAATTGAATCATTTCCTCTTTGAGGTTTTGGTAACCCAAAACAAAATCCATACTTACCATATCCCAAGGTCTATCTAGGATAGGTAATGAAACATAAAAACCTGTGTTTTGGATCCTCCCCTTTCCATACTGACAAATTTTACAATTTTTCACATACTTCTCCACTTCAGATCTCATCTTCGGCTAGAAATAAAATCGGTTCAACTACTTATAAGTCTTGTTTGCACAAAAATGTCCTCCAAGTCCACCACTATGTTTCTCCTTGATTAAATTTTCTCTCATAGAACAATTTAGTATGCACAACTGATTTATTTTAAACAACAATTCTTCTTGCAAGAAAAAATCCAGCCACTTACTTCTGTCTAAAAAAATAGGACTTTTACAAGCCTCAAATTCCTCTTCAAAATCTAAATCTTGCTCATATAATTCCTTAAGAAAACAAAAACCCAACACTTGAATTTGACTTTCCTGAACTAAAATACTTTTTCTGCTTAAGGCATCTGCTACTTTGTTTGATTGGCCATTTATATTCTTTAATACAAAATTAAAACTTTGAAGATATTCTACTCATTTTCATGTTTCTGACTAAGTTTTGGCTGTTGCATAATATACCGCAACACATGATTTTCTGAATAAAGTATAAACTCCTTAGACATCAAGTAACGTCTCCACTTCTTCGATGACTGTACAATTGCATAAAATTCCTTATCATATGAAGAATATTTCTTTTTTGATTCATTCAAGTTTTAACTGAAATAAGCTATAGGCTTGTCCTCCTAACTTAAAACACCACCAATATCTTCTCCAATAGCGTCACATTTCACTTGAAAAGGTTTATTAAAATCAAGCAAAAATTAAAATAGGTTTCTCAGTGATCTTCCTTTTCAACCGCTAAAAGTTCTTTTCTTCTTCAACAATCCATTTAAATGGTTCTTCATCCTTCTTTATAGTGTCAATGATAGAAGCATTTATCTTGCTAAAATTCCTTATAATTTTTTGATAAAAAGTAGAAATACCATGAAAACGTCTTACCTCAAAACACTTTTTGGTGAAGGCCACTCTATGATTGCCTTTATCTTCTCTGGATCCATCTTTAATCCATCAGCAGAAACAACAAAGCCCAAATATATTGACTGTTCCTTCATAAATGAACATTTCTTTAAATTTTGCAGTAACTTTTCTTGTTGTAGCTTCTGTAAGACATACCTCAGATGTCTCATATGTTCCTCTTTGGATCTGCTATAAATTAATATATCATCCTGATATACTATTACAAATTTACCAATAAATTCTTTCAACACTGCATTCATAAGCCTCATAAATGTACTAGGAGCATTTGATAACCCAAAAGGCATTACCATCAATTCATATAGTCCCTCATTTGTTTAAAAGAAGTTTTCCATTCATCTCCTTCTCTAATCCTTATTTGATAATAACCACTTTTTAAATCTAGCTTTATAAAATATCTTTCTCCACTTAAACAAACCATGAAATCTTCAATTCTAAGTAAAGGAAATTTGTACCTAATTGTTATTTTGTTGATTTCTCTTGAATCAGTGCACATTCTCCAACCTCCATCTTTCTTTGGACTCAACATTGTTGGCACTGCAAAAGGACTCAAGCTCTCTCTAATTAGTCCTTTCTCTAACAATAGTTTTCTAGCATCTCTTGAATTTCAATTGGAAAATCAGAAATTTTAATGGAATTAATTATTACCTTGGCATTGCAAATCAATGCAAATTTTACCTCATCCTCTTCAATCTGCTACAGGTATTCTTTTCCACTCAGCAATAAGGTATTTTGAACAGATTTTCTTGATGCATCCTCTTCTTCCATAGGCAACAATGTATGATTAATAACATCTTTACCAAATTTTATGTGTTCTTTTCCCATCATGCATAGCTCTTCTGTCATACTGCCAAGGTCTTCCCAACAATATGTAACACACATCCATAGGCATCACATCACACAGAATTTTGTCTTTGTATTTTCCCAACCACAACTCCACTTCACATTATTCATTCACTAAAAATTGATGTCCTTTTAGAAGCCATGACACCTTTTAAGGAGTTGGATGTTTCTTTGTCTTTAATTTCAACTTCTCCACCACTTTTATAGAGACCAAATTATCAGTACTACCACTATCAATTATCATTTGACAACTTTTTCCTTGAACTTTGCACACAATCCTGAACAAAGTCTTTCTCTGTGCTGGCTTAACAATTTCCTTTGTTGGTATTAATAAAACTTTGTTAACTACCAAATATTCCTCTTTATCTGGTACATTTTCTTCTTCTAGCACCTTTACTGCTTCCTCTTCAGTCTAAGCAACAATTACATTTCTCTGATTTGTTCCTGCATTTTTTGGGCACTCATAGGCTGTGTCCCAGATTGTTACATCTGTAACATCTTATTTCTCTTCCTCTACCTCTGCCTCCTCTTCCTATGAAAAAACTCCTTCTTCCACTTGCATCACCTTTTGTGGGTGTATGCTAACTCGAGCTACTACTAGTTCCATCTCTAGGTGATGTAGATCTTCCTCTACCACCTTTACTTCCTCTTCCTCGGAAGGTACCTCTACTCTTGGCAGATTGCTTCCTCATGAGTTTTTCTTCAGCCTATAAGCCTCATCTATTGTTTTAGAAGACAACACACTTATCTCATCTTGGATCTCCATTCTAAGACCATTTATATATCTTGCAACCTCCTCATCTGTATCTTGAATTTGTCTAGCTCTTACGCTTACTTTGTAAAATTCCTCTATGTATTATTTCACTGTCAAAGACCTTTGTCTAAGGTTTTGCATCTGTCTATATAAGGAAATTTGATAATCACTTGGAAAAATCTTACCTCTCATCTTTTCCACCATCCTATTCCAATTTTTAATTGGCTACTTACCAGGTCTTTTTCTTTCTACCTGCACTCCAACCCACCAAAGTGTTGCATGTCCTTTCAATTTTGTGACAACAAATTTCACTCTCTTTCCTTCTTCCATTTCTTCATAGTTAAAGAATTCATCCATGCTATTAATCCAATCTATCAACTCCTCAAGGTTTAAACCTTCTGTATAAACTAAACCCTCAAGTCTAGGTTTAGATGTGGATCCTGTTAAGCCCCTATACCAATAGGTGTCATATGTCATGACTGACTTGATGAGCTATGTAATATGTTCATACCTTTACCTGTTGCAAAGGTTTTCCATATTTTCAAAAAATCGAAAAATTTTAAAAATGTAGAGAGGGTATACCCTAAAAGAAAAATCAAAGGGTAAAAAGAATAAAGAAAGCTCAAAAAATGAAAAGAAAATGAACCCCAACGAAAAAAGAAAGATCAAGAAGTGTGCAAATCTAAATGCCGCTACTTTTCTACTTTTGTATAATAAAAAATTGTGTGCAGTTTGTCAATTATGCCACAATTCATGAATAGTCAAACAGTTTAAACTTGGCTAATTCATTTTTCAATTTCATGTTGTAGAGATAGAGAATAAATATCTGACCAAACAGTGTAATCTTGGCAGATAAGTAGATAGGTAGAGTGAAAAAATGAACTCAACAGTTTAATCTGAGCCCTTGGATGTAATAAGTGTAGATTTAGATAGATATCACTATGTAAAAGAAAAAAAGTGTGAAAAGGGTTTGCCAGTCTAAGTGCACCCTAATAAAGAAGTGACATTTCTAGGATAAAGTAGGTAGGGTAAGTAGATGATGTTTGCATAATAAATGTGTGGTGAATGGTTAAGCTTAATGCTTAAATCTTTTGTTTTCATCACTTGGACAAAGCACAACTCACATTGGAGATAGCACATCAAAGAAACAAAGTCAAATTAATTAATTTCCCTATCCATTTTCCCCTTAAGTTTCACTAACTTCCCCTAAGTACTAAAGGCATTTACAAAATTAAAGGGGCTCAGAGCATTTCTTTGACTTCTGGAGGGACCGGAGCCTCGGCCCAATAATTTATAATGCCTAAGTATTTAAACCATTCATGAAAAGTATTTCATTCCCCTTCCAAAGTTTTTTCATAAGTAAAATCCTATTTTATATTAGAGAATTACAAAATTTTCCATAAAAACCCTAGTTTTCACTTTAAGCCTAAGTTTGAATACACACATCAAATGTTTTATACTTAGCACTTTCCATTTCATAATGTCATATTAACTATTAACATATTATTAAGTAATTCCCCTATAAATCTACCCACTCCCGTATTATTATAAATATGAAAAAACCCCGAAATATTATATATCCCGCCTCGGTTTAAATATAACCATAATTAACACTAAAAAGGGATTAATTAGTTAATTAGTAACTAATTAATAGCCCCAACCCTCCGCCACATTAGAACGGGATTAATTAACCCTCATGGTTAATTAATAACCTCACCAGCCAATCCCGCCACCCCTGATATGATTAAATAAACCTTAATTATATTGGGCCCACCTTTTTTAAAACCATGTCACCTTGTATCTCCCGTCAACCGTCAGATCATACCTCCCACATCCGACGGCCATAGTACATATCGCATGGCCCTTTGTGACTTCACGTTAGTGTGCGATCACAAAGCGGTTTCATGTATAGTGCCCCTACCACACGTCTACGGCTCTATGGAATCACTAGCCCAAGGCTAAATACCACCCTCTTCCCATAAGCAATGCGATACAAACCACTTACCACATCCCCACTAAATGACAAAACATCATGTCATTTGCCACTGACGCCATCCATCTGAATTCGAAAGCTCACCAACCCTTGACTTTGTACATAAAACCAATAAGTCATCTTCAGTGCTTTATTTTATAAAAATGTATGCCCATGCAAACGAACGTTGAGGTCAACTAGATGAAGCTTGTAGTCACCAACTTGCTCCAAAATTTATAGCCGACGCCGCCCAAAACCCTCCAGCCACATATAGTACCTTAATTTCGTTACCCATCTCCCAAAAATAGGTATTAATCAAATTCCCAGCAAAACCCTTGAAAATTCTTGTTTTCCACTGTAAACTGGCTAAAAAGGCTCGAATTCACCATAATTTTATTGTTATTGTCACCATTCAAATCCTCCAGACCCTCTAATTTGCCCATTTTTGCAAAGAATACCTCAATTCCCTTTCTGAATCCACAAGAACCAGAAATGGAAACCCTGATAGCTTTGAATGTTGCACCCCTTAATGCTCCTCATCGAGATTTAGACTATCTGCCTCTCACAGATAAGGACTTCCAGATAAAATACTTAACCACTAATAAAAATCACCTCAAAGTCTTTTGCAAATGTAGAGATAACTACTTGAATGGCTATGATGTCATGGGATTGTGGGAATCCGGCCTCCCAATATATTTCCTCCCCTCTGTGCATATTTTTCCAGACATAATCCATCACTGCCATGCAAACTATGACCCCATCCATAGAGCAGTTATGTCTCCCAGCCAAACAGTTATCTTCCTAATAACTGCTGAATCAACCAATGAAATGCTCCAATTCCACTCAAGTCAATCCCTCACTCCTATTTCCATGGGAAAGTTACTTGAAAAATCTACCAAAATTTCCCCATCTGAACTCAATTGTCTCGATCAGACTTTCATACAAGAGAAGTATCAAACCACAAGTCCCCCTCCTTATGGGTCAATTTTCTTCACTGATATGGGTAAACTTATTGTTGATATGATATTTGCAGTTATGGGATTCAACACTAGTGAGTATGTAGATGAGTTAACCCTAGTGTTGATGTCTATTTTTACCCCTAGCCAACCTCCAGCTATCAAGTATGATTATGCCTCATTCATTGCTAATAAAATTCATGATTAGTTCATAAGGCTAAAGAATGAAATGGTTGTCAAGTATGCTACCTTTATATATCACCTCATTCTCTATTATCAGTCATACCATTTGCCATTCTTTGTCATGAAACTTGATACCAAGGGTAATCGAAGGTCTGTTATCTTTTGGACCTCCATCTTCCATAGAACCTATGATTCCCCTTACTCATATAATGAGTTCATTGATTAGTTTGTTCATCCAGCAACTACCTTATTGACAGGGATTTCCCCTCCCAGAATCAGTGATGACATTAAGAAGATACTTCAACTCTCTAAACAATATAGAGTGGGTGACTGGTATTTATACTAGAACCATATAGAAATCAGAATATATGGATGTGAGCTTTCCCCATTCAAGCTACCCAGATATGTTCCAATGACACTGTTTGCATTGGAATATTTTAGACAAATGATAAATTTAGACTTGGTTCATTTTCAATAGCCAAAAAGAAAGCACAACTCAGAATCAAGAATCAACTAGGCCCTTTCATTTGCAGCACTAGGGAAGCATGGAAAGCATCAGAGAAAATTCTAGAAGATCAACTTAAACTACACAAAAGTTTTAGTTGGATTCCTTATGATCCCCATAGCTTCATCTGTGATAGGAGGATCAAAAACAAACTATCACCTTACATACATCACAGAATTCCAAAGATTGAACAATTTTCCAATATGGATGAATGGAGGGAAGGATCTTGAAAAAACACTTGACCTAGATTCTTTTGGATAGGTACAGTTTGAAACTTCTTAAAGGTCAGCATTAGGGATCAGTGCCTCTACAGCCGAAACCTCTCAGAGGCCCTCATAGGGAACTAGTACACCACTTACAAGGATATCTAAGGGAAAGAGACCAGAGACTAGCACCCAAGCAACAGAACAATCAATCATGTCTAAACAACCTGAAATATCTGAGGAGGAGGCTCAAACACAAGCTCACCCAGCTCAATTTAATATAGAATAATCCCCAATTCTTTAGACTCCTTTGAATGAGCAAAATAACAAAAAGAGAGATAGGGAAGTAGCTACCCTTGCCAGTGGCCCATCAGACCAGCTTGGTGCTAAAAGGAACAAGTTAAATCCTCATTCAGAAGAGGAATTTTTTGAAGAAACCACAGATAGCCAAAGAAAAGAAGGTGTAGACAGTCACCATACTTTCCCAGCAGGTGGGACACCTTCTAGCTCACAAAGACAGGAGCTGGAGAGACAAGAATGTTCTGAAGTATCATCTTTTAAACCTCCAGCAAGTGAGAACCTATATTTTAAAAAGCAATTCAAGGAAATAAAAGTTAGGAATGAGCCATTAAGGATCCAAGTCTATAATCAATATTTAAAAATGGCTCCCACTAATTATAATAGGTTAATGTCAGCCTATGATATCAAGGAGGGAAAAATGGAAATGAGCCTCTTCAAACCTAAAGTACAAAAACCTCAAACAACTGTAAATTACCTTCAAACCAGTTTTGAGGTCATGGAAAAAGATATTCATCCCTTGGATTAGATAGAGTTACATAGGAAAACAGGGAAAATGATATATTCAACTTTGACAGGTAAGGCCATGATGGCCCAAAGATTAGACAATTCCTTAAATAATACAGCTGCCCAATTATAACTATAGAGAGTCTCATCACAGGCTAAAGATAACAGAATTAAATCTTTGGAAGAGTTAGTGATCAGATAGGGTCATAATCCCAAGGATGTGAAGGCTACAAAAGCCTTAATAAAGAAAAAAGATGAAGACATAGCTGCCTTGAGAAAGCAGCTAAAATTACCCCCATCAAGACATCCACAAACTACAGAAATTGTTCAGAAGAAGTCTAAAGAGGAGCTTATGGACTTGGTCCTACAACTTAATGACCAATTGAAGGAGACCGAGCAAGAGTTAGAAAGATCACTCAAAAGTAAGTAGGGAGAGTCGACCTCCCAGCCACCAAATGTGATACTAGTGGTCTCCACTGCAGTCCCTTCAACATTGGCAACAACTCTAGTGCCCAATGTCCCTTTGGCCATAGCTGAAGTAGTCATAGGTACAGGTACAGGAACAACACCAGCAGGAACTTTAGGTTTAAGTACAGAGGAATTGATAAAATCAATGGAGGAGATGAAGCTCCAAGTTTCAAAGTTGCAAAAGGTAAAAGAACAATATGCTACCTTAGAATAGAGATATGATCTTTCAAAGATAAATTTTGCAGAAAAAGTTAGGGAAAATAAAGGGTTAGAACAAAAGGTAAAATCATTAGAAAAAGACCTCACATTTGACAAGCCCTTAGCAGATATTAAGAGGATTCTTTCGACCAACATCACTCAGTCAATAAATGATGTTTGGCCATCAATATAAATACTATTTGAACAGATTGATTTAGTATAGGTAGCCCTGGAAAAAATTCAGAGGATGAAGGAAGAATTAGGAAGGATGCCTGAGGAAGCCACCACGCTCATAGATTTTTTGAATAGAAAGAATAAGTACTAGCTTGAAGAACTTGGAATTGAAGATATAACAGGGATTATTCTAGAGGTCAAGAAGGTATTGACTAAAAGGTCTCTCATGCAAAATTTGGAAAGAAGATGCCAAAACATGTAGGAGGAAATTAATGTTTTTATGGAGAAATTTGATGCTTTGCAGAGCAAAGGACTCCCTAGTCCTTTGGTTATCAATGATAAATTAATGAGGCACATAGATTATGTTGACAAATTGGATCAATATGCAGATAACTGGACAACTTCAATCAACCATCGCATCAGCAGGAAAATCACTACCTACGGGCAGAGTTCTCTATGACAGTCTAGAGAACCTTTTCTATGTTGAACATGAGTTAAAGCATTTGTTTCCAATTCAGCCTACTTTTTTCAAATACATTGAGACTAATGAAATCCTCAGGAAACTTCAAAAGACCAGGATACCACAGGAAAAATGGTGGGAAGAAATGCTAGACATTTTGTAATTTATCCTTGGTAAAAAGTAATTTTTTGATTATTTACTATAGTTAATGATGGTAAAAGAGGATAGATAGGGATCAAACAGGTAAAGAGTATCATACAAGGTCAAAGTATATTAGTGAGAAAGTGAAAAAAAGAACATCCAACACTAATTTACGAGGAAGACAACAAGATGCCTCATCATAGGGCCTGCCGCCAGCTCATTCACAAAAACAGGGATAGCAAGCCATCAGTTTACTTTATCTTCTATCTACGAGACCATCTGTCTTGGTTATGAGATATTTTATTGTAAAAAATTTGTATAAATACTCCCCATTCTGAGTATTGAGGTGTGGATTCCTAGACATTTCTGTAAAACTGATTACTTTGGAATAAAGTGTTGTTGGTCCAAATATTGCATGGCTGGCTGGGTGAAGAATTGATACAAAGGAATTTTCACAAGATTCATGTGCAATACACCGGACAAAAAGTATTTTATAACTCATGTGTTATTGTTTTCTTGTTTAATATTTCAATTTGTTCCATATCCGAATATTAAAATGAAAAGCATAATTTAGAAAGTGCTTAAGTGCAATCTGTTTTCAATCGTTTTTATTCTTAATGTTTTCCTCTAAACTATCACAGGCAAGGAATTCTTCATTGCTCCTGCTTCTTAGTTTATCATTTAGATCATTTAGTAAAAAATCCTTCATGGATTTTTACTGATGATCATCTAAATTCCCTCTTCTCAAGACATGTGGAAGGATTCTTAATTTCCCTTCTTCCTTTTGAGCCCATTCCATCCTCTCAAATTATCATTTGCTTCCTGTTTAGCTATGTTGCCCTGTGAATCCATCCTTTGGTGAAAAACCAAATCCAGTTGAGCCATCTTCTTTTGACTCCATTAGCCCAATGGCCTGAAATATTTAGTTCTACCCTTCTTCTATTGAATTTCACCACCAAATACAACCAAAAATCCCAAAGCTTTCATAACTAGCTTAAAACCTTATAAAACAAAGCTAAACCTTAAAGAGAGAGCCCTCTCTAAGTATAGATTGGCTAGATTCTGTACCCAAAAGTTGGTTTGTGGTCACCTTGGACCCCTTTCCTCTTCTTACAACTTCTAGGAAAATATGAGTGATAACAGATCGTAACACTGATTTAAAGAATCTCATTTGAGGAGTAACTTCTGCAGGTTTCTCTTCTTCTGTAGCTTCAACTTCGGGCTCACTGACATCTCCATCTCTTTGATTTCCCATTTCCACTGCTTCTAGTCTAGCTTGCATCTGTTCCATAGCTTCCAACACTTTAGCATTTGCAACTGGTCTTCCTCTTCCTCGACCACCACCACGTCTTTCTCCAACTCTAAAAGCCATGTTGGATTTCGTTTTCTGATCTTTGAGATCTTGATGAGTGTCAATAAGTTGCTCTAATACCATTAATGGTGGGATGGTTGTAGGTGTTAAGGATAATCGTTCAAAACCAGAAACAACCTCTTCATGTTTAGGTGGGACTTCTTCTTGGGTTTCCTTTTGAGTATCAGTCATCAACCTCTAATTTATATATTATACTAAAACAATAGAATTGTTAAATTTACCCGAAATATGGAAAACCTTCACTTTTTCTGTGGAATAAAAAAATATTAAAACTTCAGTTTAAAACCTTATCATGTCCATCATTCCACAAATCTTTAGCATGTTAAATGTCCACCGCTGATCTCATTCCTCAATCTGATCATTATCTCTTTCCCCACTCCCAAACTAGCCTGATGATCTCCATCGTTGATCAATACTGCTTGATCCAATGGCTCACGCGTAAGCTTGCATGGATTGTTGTGTGATGTTTAACGAGATGAGAGCATGCGAGAGAAGTAGTTTTCCCGTGCTACATGTCAGTTTCTAAGTGTAATTGCGTGAAACTTCCAAGTACAACTTACCACCTTGAGACCATGCAAGAAACAACTTTCTCCTACGAAGAACATCTTTCTATTCTGTCTAATGCATGCGCTTGTTGGCATGTGATGACCATTAGATTTGTTGGGTTGTGTTATATTCTTTCCATGACTAGCCTACGTAGTCAACTAAGGGGTTAGAGGGGGGGCAAAGCCCCCCCAAAGTTGTTTCGATTGCGCAATAGGGGTTTCACAGCGGGGTTTGAGGGGGGCAGGTAGCCCCCTTCTATGGTGTCCTCGATAGCACCCCGGGAATTTTTTTTTGGACCCTACATTAGGTTGGACGGACTTACCTATGGTTTTGTGAATGGTTTTCGCACATTGTTTTGGATGCGATGGTTTTCGGTCCATGGTTTTAGATGCAATGGTTTTCATTCCATGATATTGGATGCTTCGACATGTATAAATATGTATTGTAACATTGAAAGAAAAATAATAAAAAATCAAGCTGGTAGTCCGGGATTTGGGATCCAGGGAAAATCTTTGTGTATATGTGTTTTATGTGTTATTCTCTTGCATTTGTTTATTTTCTGTTGCTAGAATTCATATGTAGGTAATTTCTGTATGGGGCTAAAACCTACATTTTGTATGAGAGCTTTTTTGGCTTCAAGGGGATGCTTTTGTTGATGAGGGGTTTTGGTCGGGCCTATGGTAGACCCTGTTTAGTGGGAGATCTGCGAGATCGATTGTGGTGGTGAGGGAAGATGGTGAGCAGTGGAATGATAGAGATTGAGAAAATTAATGGTTAGAGCTTTTAGTTATGGAAAATCAAGATGGAGGATCTCTTGGTTGATAATGATCATTGGATCGCAGTAGATCTAGGAATTAAACCAATGAGAGTGTACAATGAAGAATGGAAGAAGTTGGATCGGAAGGGAAAGAGCATAATACAATTGTGTGTCTCAGATTCAATATTGTTGAATGTATCAGGGGAAGCTATAGCTAAGGCTTTGTAGTACAAGTTAGGGACTTTGTACCAATCTAAGTCTCTAGTGAATAAACTATTCCTACAAAAAAGGCTGTATACCCTGAGGATGAAAGATAGAGACTCGGTGACAGAACATCTAAATGCATTTAATACTGTGGTAAGTCATTTATTATTTGTTGATATTAAAATTTTAGATGAAGATAAGTGCATCAGTTTTTTGTGTTCTCTAAAAGATTCGTGGGAGAGTCTAGTTATTGCAATAGGTAGTAATGCAACTGCCTTGCCATTTGATTAATTGGTCTCATCCTTCCTATCAGAGGAGATGAGATGGAAAAATATGGAGAGCCAAAATGGAGATGCTTTTTCTATATGAGCATGGTCCCAGAACAGAAACAAAAATAAGTCATCGAGTGGAAGATCTAAATCCAGAGGGAGATCTAAATCTCCAAGAAAACCTGTAAAGGTGGTGTGCTGGAAATGCGGAAAGGAAGGGCACCACAAAAGGGACTGTAAATCTAAATCTCTTGACAAAGGAAAGGGATCTGATGATGCTCCTTATGTAGAGGTGAAAACCACCTCAGATGAAGGTGGGGATGTGTACTTGGCCTCCTCAAGTACACATGTAGATCATGAGGCATGGTTGACTGACTCAGGTGTATCCTTTCACTTCACTCCCCATATAGAGTGGTTCTATGAGTATGAGAAATATGATGGTGGTGATGTCTTTTTGGGGGATGACAGGAAAGCTAGAACCGTTGGTCATACAAAAGTAAAGTTGAAGTTGCAAGGTGGAAGGGTTAGAACACTTCTGGATGTTCTGCATATTCCTTCATTGGCTAGAAATCTAATTTCTATAAGAAAGTTGGATGATGCAGGTGTAAAAATAGTGTTGGAGAAGGATACCTATAAGATTGTTCAGGGAGAACTGATATTGATGAGGGGATTTTGAATTGCAACTCTGTAAAATCTGCAAGGTAGAACTATTGTTGATGGTTGAAACAATTATGTGGTTCCTGAAAGTGGAGCAAAAAATCTAGTGGTCTCTAGAGAGAAGACTATGTTGTGGCACCAAAGGTTTTGACATATTGGGGAGAAGGGCCTTCGAATACTTCATGGTAAAGGTATGGTAGAAGGTATGAGTAATAGCTCTCTGGAAGCGTAATTAGGTGAGTTTCCCCTCTGGTGGTAAGAGGGTGAAATAGATATTAGAGCTTCTGCATAGTGATGTGTTTGGACCTGTGAAGGTTCCATAATTGGGTAAGTTTGTGTACTATGTATCATTTATAGAAGACTTCTCAAGGAGTACATGGATATATTTCCTTAAGAAGAAATGCGAAGTCTTTGAAAGGTTTAAATATTTTAAGGCTTTGGTGGAAAACCAGATAGTGAAGAAAATAAAGGTGTTGAGGTTAGGTAACGGTAGAGAGTTTTGCAACAAAGAATTTGAAGAATTCTGTAAGAAGTGTGGTATAGAATAGCAAAAGACTACTCCATACACACTTAAGAAAAATGGAGTTGCAGAAAGAATGAATAAGAAGTTGATGGAAGGGGCAAGAAGCATGCAGAGTGGTGCCAGGTTAGGATAGGAATTCTAGGCAGAGGCGGTGGAGACAACATGTTACCTGCTCAACAAATCACCTTCATCAGCATTGGATGATAAGACTCCACAAGGTATGGACTGGTAAGAAACCCTCTCTTTCACATCTGAGGATATTTGGATGTGATGCAAATCTACATGTTCCAAAGGAGAAAAGAACCAAGTTGGATAGTAAATGTGAAAAGTGCATCTTTATTGGGTATAATGGTGGTTTAAAGCGTTATAAGCTTTGGAACCCAGTAACAAGGAGGGTTGTGTACAGCTGAGATGTGGTGTTCAGAGAGGTGAAATATGCTATTAAACATGAAGTCCCATCAAAGGAACTTGAGAAGATAGAGTTTGAGTTAAAGGAGGAAGAAACACACTCTACAACAGAGGAGGAATCAGAAGATGAAGAGCCACAAACTCTGGGTGTGAGAAGATGAGTTCGAGAAAGAAAGAACCCAGAAAAGTATAGTCCATCTGCTTTCTATTCAAATTTTTCTTTATCTATTACTAATGATGATCCAAGAACTGTGAAGGAAGCAGTAGATTGAGAGGATGGAAAGCTCTAGAAAGAGGCCATGGTTGATGAAATTTCATCTTTGCACAATAATGAGTATTAGGACTTGGTGGAGTTGCCAGCTGGAAGGAAACCCATTGGCAACAAATGGGTGTTCAAGGTGAAGACAAATGCAGAAGGAAAGGTGGAGAAATTCAAAGCTCAGTTGGTAGAAAAAGATTATTCCCAGGATTCGAGAATTGATTTTGGTGATATTTGTTCTCCTGTTGCCAAGGTAGCTTCTATTAGATTACTTCTATTTGTTTCTGGAGATTTTGGTTTTGAGGTAGAACAAATGGATGTGAAGACAAGATTTCTTCACGGGGATCTGGAAGAGGAGATCTACATGAAGCAACCTGAAGGTTTTGCGGGGAAGGGTAAGAAATAACTGGTATGCAAGTTAAAGATGTCTCTATATGGGTTAAAATGGTCACCAAGGATGTGGTATCAAAAATTTGATACATTTATACCGGGACTTGGCTTCACCAGAAGCAAAGCAGATCATTGTGTGTATTTTAAATTAATTGGTGACCATGTTATTTATCTAGTCTTGTATGTGGATGATATGTTTCTGGTAGGAAATGACAAAGAAATTATCCATGATTTGAAGACCCAATTGTCCTCCAAATTCGACATGATAAATCCTGGTGCTGCAGACTATATTTTGGACATGGAAATTAAAAGAGATTGGGTAAAGAGGAAGCTTTGGTTAAACCAAAGGAAGTATGTCGAGACAATACTACAAAGGTTTAATATTCAAGATAGTAAATAGTTGAAGGTTCCTATTCTTGTAAGTGTGAAGTTATCTACTAAATAGTGTCCCAAGACACAAGAAGAGGAAGAGGACATGTCCCGTGTTCCATATACAAGTGCAGTCGGTAGCATGATGTATGCAATGGTTTGTACTAGAGACATTACACATGCAATGGGAGTATTTAGCAGGTTTATGTCAAAACTAGGAAAGGAGCATTAGATAATAGTGAAGTGGGTTTTCAGGTATTTGCGTGGCACTAGTGATTATGGTTTGTGCTACCAAGGAAGACTAGGATTGGATATAGTTTTGGATATCTGTGGCTTTGTTGATGCAGACTGGGTTGGAGATCTGGATCAGAGAATATCTACAAGTGGGCATGTGTTTAAAATATTTGGAGGTGCAATAAGCTAGATGAGTAAGAAACAATTTGTAGTAGCATTATCAACTATAGAGGTAGAATACATGGTAGCCACTGATGCAAGCAAGGAAGCAGTTTGGTTGTAGAGATTGTGTTCAAGTATGGGGTTAGTACAAGGAGCTATAAGGATAGACTATGACAGCCAAAGTGCATTTTTCTTGGCAAAGAACCCTGCTTATCTTTCAAAGACAAAGCACATTGATGCCCAGTATCACTTTGAAAGGGATATGATAGAAGACAAAAAGGTGTTGCTGGTAAAAGTGGACACTTTGAAGGATACTGTAGATGTATTGACAAAATCTATGAGCTTTGAGAAGTTCTCTTGGTGTAGAGAAATGATCGTTGTTTCAGGGCTAGATAAATGACTGAGCTCTCCTGTGGCCCCTTGTCGAAAGAAAACAACAAGTGGGAGAATGGTGGGTTGTTTTATATTCTTTCCACGACTAGCCTATGTAGTTAATCGTGCGAGGGTGGGGGGCAGGGCTGCGGGGTATGCGGGGTGTTGCCTCCCTTTCATTGTGATGATTGCACAGTGCGGGGTCACAGTGGGGGTGTTAGCCCCCATGTCCAAGGGGTTTGAGGGGGGTGGATGGTCCCCCTTGTACGTTGTATAGGACAGTGCCCCGGGGAAATTTTTTTGGACCCTATATCAGGTTGGGCGGACTTAGCTATGGTTTTGTGCATGTTTTTCACACATGGTTTTGCACACTATTGTTTTCGGTCCATGGTTTTGGATGAAATGGTTTTTGGTCCATGGTATTGGATACTTCGACATGTATAAATATGTATTGTAACATTGAAAGGAAAATAATTAAAAATCAAGTTGGTAGTCATGGTTTTGGGATCTTGAGAAAATATTTATGTATATGTTTTTTTTTGTGTTATTCTCTCACATTTGTTTATTTTATGTTCTTAGAATTCCATGGGTTTCTCAAAAATTTGTCAGGTTTTCCTCATTTGTCCAAAGTTTTAGCACTTCTGTGTTATGTACCTAGGGGGGGTAATATGGGGTACCGAGGGAGGTACCCAAGGTAATAATGTAATAATGGGATGGGCCATAGTAATAAATAAGGTGGTTAACCCATGTCATGTAAGGGACCACAAGTAATTAATAATAATGCAATGGGCCCATGGTATTAGTTGATGGTATGAGTAAACCATGGTAATGATGCATGGTATTGTATGTATGAGGCGTATATAGAGGCTAGAGACTCCACATTGAGAGATATGAAGAGAAGTATTCTTGTATGAACAGGCATATGGCTTGTGGAGTATTCTCCTTCCTTAAGGAGTGAATGTATGGTGTTTCCCTACGTTAAAGGTTTGATCAATAAAGAATCATTCCTATCTATTTCTATCTTATTTCTTGGGTTTATTTGCATTATCTTATATTTTCATATATTTCTGGGTTAGATATACAAGAAGTGGTATCAGAGCTACAACAGCAATGGAGACTTTATGTTACCTGGTGAATAGATCACCTTCATCAACGTTTGAGGATAAGTCTCCACATTAGGTATGGACTAGTAATAAACCCTCTCTTTCACATCTGAGGGTATTTGTCTATGTTGCATATGTACATGTTCCAAAGGAGAAAAGAACGAAGTTGGATTGTAAATCTGAAAGGTGCATCTTTATTGGGTATAAGGATGGTTTAAAAGGTTATAATATTTGGAACCGAGAAACAAGGAAGGTTGTGTATAGTCAAGTGGTGGTATTTAGAGAGGTGAAAGATAGTATTAAACATGAATTCCTAGCAGAGGAACCCGAGAATATAGAGTTTGAGCTAAAGGAGGAAGAATCAAAATCCACAACAAAAGAGGAATTAGAAGACGAAGAGCCACAAACTCGAGCTGCGAGAAGATCAATTTGAGAAAGAAGGTAGCTAGAAAGGTATATCCCATCTCCTTTATATTCAAATTTCACTTTATATATTACTTATGATGATCCCAGAACTGTCAGGGAGGAAGTAGATTCAAATGATGGAAAACTATAGAAATAGGGCATGGTTAATGAAATGGAATCTTTGGAAAAATATGAGTCCCATGATCAGGTGGAGTTATCGGCTGGAAGGAGACTCATTGGAAGAAAATGTGTGTTGAAGAAGAAGATGAATGGAGAAGGCAAGGTCAAGAAATACAAAGCTGGATTGGTAGCAAAAGGTTATTCCTATGTGATGGGAATTGATGTTGGTGATATTTTTTCTCCTATTGTTGAGGTAGCTTCTATTAAATTAACTTTATCTGTTGTTGTTGGCTTTGATGTTGACGTAGAACAAATGGATGTGAAGACAACATTTCTTCATCATCATCTAGAAGAATATATATAAATGAATCAACATGAAGGCTTTGTGTTGAAGGATAAAAAATAACTAGTATGGAAGTTAGAAAAGTCTATGTATGGGTTTAAATAATCACCAAGGATGTGGTATCAAAACTTTGATACATTTATATGGGGACTTGGTTTCACCAGAAGCAAGGTAGATCACTGTGCGTATTTTAAATTAATTGGTGACCATGTTATTTACCTGGTCTTATATGTGGATGATATGTTGCTGGTTGGAAATGACAAAGAAATTATCCAGGATTTGAAGACCCAATTGTCCTCCAAATTCGACATGAAGGATCTTAGTGCTGTAAACTATATTTTGGGCATAGAAATTAAATGAGATCAGGAAAAGATGAAGCTCTAGTTAAACGAGAGGAAGTATCTTAAGACAATGGTGCAGAGGTTTAATATGTTGGATAGTAAACTGATGAAGGTTACTATTGATGTGGGTGTAAAGTTATTTGTTGAACTGTGTCCCAAGACACAAGAAGAGGAATATGACATGTTCCGTGTTCCATACGCAAGTGTAGTCAGTGGCCTAATTTATGAAATGGTTTGTACAAGACCAGACATTACACATGGAGTGGGAGTATTGGGAAGGTTTATGTTAAGATTGGGGAAGGAGAATTGGACAATAGTGAAGCGTGTTTTCAGGTATTTACATGGCACTAGTAATTATGGTTCAAGCTACCAAGGAACAACAATATTTCAGAGAGATCTCAACATCTATGGAGTTGTTGATGGAGATTGGGATGGAGATCCGGGTCACAGAAGATCTATAAGTGGGTATGCGTTTAACCTATTTGGAGGAGAAATCAATTGGATGAGAAATAGACAGTATGTAGTGGCACTTTCAGCTACAGAGGCAGAATGCATGGCAGCCACTAATGCAAGAAAAGAAGCAGTTTGGTTGCAGAGATTATGTTCAAGTATGGGGTTAGTACAATGAGATATAAGGATAGACTGTCAAAGTCAAAGTGCAATTTTCTTAGCAAAGAATCCCTCTTATCATTCAAATACAAAGCACATTGATGTTTAGTATCACTTTGCGAGGGATATGGTTGAGTACAAAAAGGTGTTGCTGGTAAAGGTGGACACTTCGAAGAGTACTACATATGCATTGATGAATTATGTGAGCACTGAGAATTTTTATTAGCATAAAAAAATAATGGGTGTTGTAGGGCTAGACCAATGACTAAGCTCTCCTATGAACTCCTCTCTGGAAAGAAAACAAGAACTAGTAGAACCTTGGGTATGTGTTATATTATTCCATGGCTAACCCCATGTGTGAAGTTGGGGGGTTAGTGGGGGAGGGGGTGACCAAATGTGCCTTACTTGTGTTTGGCGTAATAGGGGGATGGAAACCCCCCTCATGAGGTCTAGGGCAACACCCCGGGAAAAAAAATGGACCCTATATTAGGTGGGAAGACCTACCTATGGTTTTGTGCATAGGTTTTGGACATGGTTTTGGGCATGATGGTTTTCTCCCCATGGTATCTTGTAGATCCAGTCAATGGAACTACAATTATGTTCTAATCCATGATTAATGGATGGAGGTTTATGAATGATTTGTCTAGTATATATATGTGTTGTAACATTAAAAGGAATATAATGAAAAATCAATCTGGTAGTCCCAGTTTTGGGATCCAAGGAAAAATATTTGTGTATGTCTATTTTATGTTTCTTGCTCTCACCATTGTTTATTTTCTATTTCTTACAATTTGTATGAGGGTAATTTATGTAGAGAGTTAAAACCTACATTGGCTACTAGCGTTTCCAAGCTCTTCTCTCTACCACCATGGTTTTGTAGCTTTTAGCTACCTTCCTACGTTCCTTTTCAAGTAAATCTTACTCTGAGCACCACCGTTGCTCAACCCACACTTTGTTTCATTGTGTGGTGTTTTATTTTCCTACATGAAAATTTTGTTTGTCTTTCCTTGAGACCTACAATTGTCCTTAGAGCTATGGATCTCCCATGACAATGAGGAAAAGAGGAATACAATCTAGTTATCTCATGTTTTAATTTCTCTGTTTAATTTGTAACATCAAGGTTTCACCAATATTTGTTTGGCCACTCACCAATTCTTCTAAGTTTGGCTCGCTTGACTTGGAAGGTCACAATACCTTTTCCTAGGATGGATTTCTTGAACAGGTAATTTTTTTTTGCTCAAATTTTCGCTTCAAGTCATGTTTTTTTATCAAATTAATAATCTTGCTAACCACCATCTTATTTTGGGTTGTAGGTTAGATCTTTTTCCCAATCTCCTTGGTTCCTCTGCTACAGGCTCTGACCACAAAACAACCTCAAGTTCTCACTCGATTTCCATTCCATTTTCTGTCTAGTATTTTATTAAGCTCTGACCTCCTGCAAGGGTTTCTCCACGAAAGCCCCCATTCTGGTTTTTAACATTTAATATTCTTATAATGAGTAAAGGGGGCTAGTTTGATATGGTCATCAAGAAGTTTCACTAGGCATCGTCTTGTTTATTGATAATATTGTGATATACTAGCCCAAATTTCAATTGGGGTTATTCTAATTACCCTCAGTCATATTTTTCAATTTTCATAGCTCGAGCTCCATGTGGGCATATCTTCTAGGGTTCAACTGTAATTTTTGGGAAAAGATACACAAATATTTGAAAAATGACTTATGCCGGCTATCATTCTTGGAGATATTAATTGAGGGACCCAAGTCCTTCTTATGGTTTTGTTTATACTCACATTAATTTATGTTATAGTCTCCTAATATTGAGATGGTAGTTACATATGTTTACTGTGTAATGAAATGCCAACCCATGGAGGCTTTTCCTACTTCGAGGGCTTCTACCATTAATTTTCATAATTGTATTATAGAAAACGTTCTGCCCAGAATTTACATGCACAAATGCTATCTTTACATCTATTCTACTTTATTTCCTTTGTTATGGTTATTCAATATTTTCCATGTTTGCAATGTGTATATTTGTTGTTCCTATGCATGGTTGTTAACAAGCCTAAACATTGTCTAGCTACCCTACTTAAGAAAAATAAATAGAAATAACTTTTATGAGTTTATTTCCTTGTTTTATTTTTCTCTTCATAATTTGTCAATGTCCGACTAACAGTGGGACTTGGGCAATCTCAGGCCATTATTTCACCCTTGGGGTGTTTTAGCTAAGCTTTAATTGATTCTAGACTACCGTTAGTGAGTGTAACTACTCCATATGTTCAACAGCAAAAAATTATTATATGTACCTACAAGGATAATTCTATATATTGTATTAGAAAAATCATGATATCATGGTAGAGTATATATAT
>APFE031250740.1:215962-250404 GCA_000404065.3 Pinus taeda
ATTAAAACTTCATTACTTACAGCTTCTCCAAGTGTAGCCATTTTATTGACCACATCTTTGACTCTCCCACAATAGTCATTGATACTTTCAGCTTCTTGCATCTTCAAATTCTCGAACTCTTGCTTCAATGTCTGAAGCTTGACCACCTTAACTTGATCACTACCTTGGTAAGCTTCTTGTAGAGTCTCCGTGGTAGCTTTCGCAGTTTTTTCTCCTGATATTCTTGGAAATAAGCTCTTATCAAGAGCTATCTGAATGTGAAACAAAGCTTGAGCATTCTTCTTCCTTGCTTCCTTTCTTGTTGTTCTTTCATTCGCTGTAAGAGCATTCCAATCAGTTGGCTCCTCATATCCTGATTCAACAATCTCCCACAAATCTTTTCCAATCAAAAAAGTTAGCATCTTAATGCACCAATAATCATAATTGTTCCCATCAAATTCTGGAACTAGCATCTGGTTAGAATTCGACATGATTAACTTTGGCGAAATTCCAACAATATAACTTTAACCCAAAAGAATTTTACCTGCTCTGATACCACCACCTGTAGAATATGAAATGAATTATTTCAACCCAATTGAGAAGCCAACAGTACTATGAAGAAAAAATACATTAAAAAAAAAAAGATAAAACAATTAAAAAACACAGTTACTGTGTGAGCTAAGAAATGTTACAAATCTCATATATTAATTCAACTATTAACTACATTCTTATATAGTAAAACTATTACTAAAATCAACTCTGAAACAAATCTATTGACATTACAGCTAATTTACAGCACTTTCCAGCAGTGACCACCCTAACAATCTGCTGCTTTAATTTTGCAGTGAACACAAAATCTGCTCGCTACTTTGTCGGCATTTTACATAACTAATTAAGCATTATTCCCAACAATGTTAGAATTAATGGGTTTCTTGATTGGGTACCTTCTTGTATGTATTTAATGATATATATAATTTTGGCTTTTCACTCAAGATTATGGCAATGACCTGTTTTCTCCTATTTTATATACATGGTAAAACCTGTAAAGCTTCCATTGTAGTTTTATTTTCTTTGTTTGTATAAATTATGACTTATCTTAAGTGTTCAATAATTTATGTGAGATGTTGGAATACAATCTCATTATTTTGGAACGAACCTAGTTGTCAATATAAATTATTCTGGCTTCTAACTGTTTTCATTATACAAGTCTTGTTCATTTACTTATACTAGTTTTACTGGAATTTCTGTGAATTTAGTTCTTTCATTGCCTTTATCCCAATTATTTTTACTGTTATAATGGATTTTCCAAGATTTTTTTGGCTTCTCTAGGCTAAGTATAAAAACAAATAATATAATGGGTTTTTGTGTTTATTTCCTTTTAACTTCAATAACATCACAAATCTTGGGGGAGTGTTTTCCTAAGAAGCCAAAAAATGGAAAAACCTAGGAGACTAACCCTATAGCCCTCGGTTCCTTTGTCTGTCCACATGGTTTTTTGATACCTAAGTTGGGAACAAAATTCTTACTAATTCTTTTGACTCAAAACTTGGGAGACACAATTAATTGTTTCCTTTTCAACCATATCCCATCAGACAGCTTTAAAACTCTACTATTTTTTTCTTTAACACTAACCCTTGGCCATTTTCCTTTGGAATTTTCCTACCACTTATACCTGCAACAATAGTAATCTTACCTCTCCCACAATATAGGTATATATTTATTTAATAATAGTAAGCATAAAAGATTAAGCATGTTATTTCAGCTTGCACACACCCCTAGTGTTTATTCACCAATTTATTATTTTTATTTAAGAAACAATTTTGATGCAATTAATTAATATACTAATGATATTTCATCAACATATACAACATATACTTATTTGTCTCTTTTGTCTACTAAAATATCAAAGGAAGCCGGTACATCAACATCACAATAGTTTCATCTTTTTACTTACTAGTAACATTAAACAATATGGATTAAGCTATCATATACAACACATAACAATTTTCATTTTTATTCCTAGTAATAGTTAAAAAACATAAATGGTGCTACCATTAATAACATTAAAACACTTTTAATACCATCAAAATATTGTCTAGTTTACTCAAAGATGCTTTCTCAACTATCACAACCACAAAATGATGAGTTTTCCTCCTAGCCAATGATTTCAGTCTATAGACTGCATATCCTTGATACTAACCTCGCCTGTAGGGTAGTTTTAAACACAATACTACACATAACCTCTACTTGTAACCATCTAGTCCCAACCAGACTTATCCAAGGAAATCTGTTCAATAAATTTACCTCTGGCCAACTAGTAGGAAAATAACTTGTTTCCCCCCTCTTGATAACCTCGCCTATAGGGTATTTTTATACACAATAATACACATAACCTCTACCTGTAACCATCTAGTCCCAACTAGACTTATCTAAGGAAATCTATGTTCAATAAAGTTAGTCCCAACCAGACTTATCCAAGGAAATCGATGTTCAATAAAGATCCCTCTGGCCAACTCGTAGGAAACAAAATCTTTGTCTCTCACGACAGTCTTTCCAACTTTTGTAGTTCTTGTACTTCAAGTCACCTCAAGTTCATTAACCCTCTCAGTTCCCCTTTTCCTTTATTTTCAACTTTTACTTTATGGAGAAGTTTGGGTAAGTAACCAACATACCCATAACTGTCCACCTACCCTGACACGTGGTTTTTATTTAACCTTCCTCTTCATGTGCTTCCTGCTTAAGTAAACATTCATTTTTTTGTAATACAAACAAATGTTCCTACTTAAGATTATAAATTTACATAGTTTGCAAGATAGTATGATGTCTTTTAACAAAATAAAAAAATACTTACAAGTTACTAAGGGATATGACAGTGAGTCTCAAGCTGGTAGCTTCTAGGCTTAAAAAGAATCGTTCTAGTATTTCTATGAACTTTTTTTCTAAAGTTAAAAGTTGTAGTATTTATGTTATTGACATACCAATGTATTTACTCACAATTATTTACTTCAGATTCACCATTTCTTTATGCAGTGTTATGGTAATCAATTTATTAACAAATTACCCCATTTTGTTTGATATTGGCCATATATTGAAAGAAAACCAACTAATAAGAATGACGCAATATATAGCTCCATGCATAAGATTTAAATAATAATGTAAAGCGAATACATTGGGTTTAATTTTAGCATAAGAAATAAAGAACTTTCAAAGATACTTGTATGTTTTCTCGTCTTAACTAGATAAGAGGCAATTAGGAAGACCAAACCATGAAACCATGAGACTGGTAATGATACCCAGTGTCACATACCCTATACATTGATTAGATATAGAGATAATAGAACAATTACGAAATGATTTCAAAACATGATTCCCATGACCATATAAAATTAAAAGGACTAAATTTATAGTTTAAATCTTTAAACAAAGTAAAAACCAAGAAATAAATTGGTATTCTGGATGAAGGCATAAGTTAACTTTATGTAGGAACCATCCAATTGCAAATCCTTATAATGTGTATAGCTTGAGACTACCACTTGTTGGACAAATTCATTCGGTAATTTTTCCTTAGGTTTGATCTTGGTTTAATTACATTTATGAACTATGTTGAGTCCACTATGTGGCCAAAGAATTGGCTCATGGTCGAACTTTCCCAAAGGGTTCTCACTAGTGTCTGCTTGGTAATGATTTCTTGGGATGCATTGTGCAATCGACAGTCCTTTAGGAATGGTTTCACCGAACAGTTTGAATTTTCTTCGGCAGTTAACTACCCACTTTTCCACACCATCTTTGGTTCTTATTTGCCTCTAATTACTGGTTAGGGTTTGTCGGAGTGTTCTCCTTCCTACCCATGTCTCATTTCTTCTCAACATTCTTCCAGTGGTCGAATATAGTTTTTGTTGAATAAGTGAATTTCCTTATTCTCTGATTTCCATTTGGAAATCAAAATCTTCCTTTAGGGTCTTAATTAACTAGAGTGATTTCCACATGTAGATGACTTTCTTTTATGAAATGGCTCCCAATGATGATACGGTTGATTGCTTCTACATTTCATACACTGCTTCTAGTGATCTCTGGTAAGTATGGTTACCTTGGTCGACCTTCATTAATTCATATACTTTTCCCTCGACCCGTGAGATATTAAATGACTGTAGGTATGTCACAACCACAGTTTATCTCTCCAATATCGTACATATGTCGAGTGAGTTCAATAAACATTGTTAGGAAAAATGTTTGATTCAATTTATCACACTAAAGCTAAGAGTTTAACATTTTTCTTTGTCATTTTGGTTATAGGTACAATTTTTACATATTGATGCAGGAGCATCTAACCCCTCCTTAATTAAAGAGGAATCCAAAGAAGAACGAAGAGAACGTGGATCAGATAAGCTGAATCGAAGGAGAAAATAAGGGAAATTTGTTTTAAAACAGATTTAAAGCGGATATGTCTCGATACACTTCCTATTGTTAACAGCCATGCACGCATTTCGAGAGCTTTTGTTGGAGAAAAATAATGAGAGGATCTGATTGATCCTTCCTATCTAATACTTCTTATATAAATGTAATGTGATATATAGAATAATAGGTAGGCAATTATGAGTGGGAAGAATGTAATCGAGAGAAAGCTTGTCTCTAAGGTTGGAATGCTTGGAATGTAAATTGTTCTGTATTTATATGAAAACATGTTTTAATGTTATGTACACCTGTGTGTTTTATAAATGAGTCAAAACCTGTGTTGTAAGTTTGCTGATCGACCATCGATCATTTAAGGATCGATGGCGATCTAATTTAACATTTAACTGTGATGAATGAATGTTGTGATCGGATTGCAGAGATGGATTGGGTTAATTGCCATAGTTGAAAGTTCTAAATAGCGAGATTTCAGATGGAGCTCGTGTCGAGAATTGTATGAATGAAGACTCTGGAATCGATTTTCAGTAAAGTGGGTTTAACAAAAATTAAACAATGAAGGGACGAAGGCATCGTCGTAGTGATCGAGTTGAAGACTAGGTGGAGATTGCTGTACGCGATGACAGTAATCGCAGTGGAGCGGAGTAAGCTACATCGCATCGGAACGGGAGAGACTCCCATATTACAATAGAAACATATGCGATCAATTATAAATTCAGTTTTGATGTGAATCGGGTCTAGAGAGTTAGATGAGAACTATGAAATCAGACGAATCCAAGTCACATAGCAAACGCTGACATCCGATTCTGATTGAATCAGATCGGAGGTGTTTCATATTTGCATCAGGTTGGAGTTGGGTTGTATGTGGACCGCCGATGCCCATACAGGCACCCATATTATTTTTTAAAAAGCCATATATTTCTATGTATTGTATTACCTTGTGGTTGTGAGGTTTTAGACTTATATTGCATGCTTGTAATGGGGTTTAATGGGATGATCAATATTTAAATATATCCACGACTTGAAAAAAAAAAAAATTTAGACAAAATTATTTTAAGACCAAAACAATTTAAGACAAAATTGTTCTAAGAAAAAACATTATATTTAAAACAAAAATAATTTGAGACAAAAATAGTTTGAGACAAAAATATTTTAAGACAGAACTTTATATTGAAGATAATGGCCACTTTAGATGAAACTTATTTAAGAGAGTTAACAATTAAGACACAAACATATCAATTTAAAACAATATTATCTAACAACTTCAAAATTGACTCTGACATTGTGCCCTAAGTCTGCCATGTTGCACGCAACTACTGTCTTGCACTTATACCGAGGTTGTTATTTTACTTGCCATTCACGTTATCTTATATAAAGACAACGATTTGTAGGGCTCTTTGTTTTGTCGGGGTAGTCAACTAAGAAGAACGCGACAAGTTTTACTGAAAGGATTTATCAGACATAAATTCCTCTTTTGTCCCTTTCATATATACTGATGAGATTAGAGACAACTTGTCTATCATTGCATTCAGCACTGCTACAGGGAGGGGGATTTTAAGACAATTTTTCAAGAGAAAGGAAATATTTTGTCTTCAAATTTTCAATACGAAGCACTTGGTAAAAAAAGGTAAAGGTAAAGGATTAGGGGTCCATATTTAAGTTGTTGATGGGTTCTTCAAGAAGTGGAGGGATGGAGGTTGACAAAAACTGATGGGATTTAAGGTGATGTAGGCCAACAACAGAGGTGTTCTTCATGAGAGGAGCGATGGAGGAAATTTTGTTGAATGTGGATAAGCACTATCATAGTTGGAGTAGTTTTCAGGGTCTCCATCAATTTTGTTTTAATATTTGTTTTTTGACTGTTTCATTTATTTTGAATGCTACTTCTATCTGTCTTTTTCCTCATATCATTACTATTATGCTTCATGCTTGAATACGTATTTTGTATTCTTGTTTATTATTTTCAAGATAATCTTGCCAATTGATTACTAATCTATGAACTTACTTTATTTACACACATAATCATTATAATTATTGAGACTGTATTATATTAAGGACCGAATCTGAGTCGCCTCTTTATTAGCTATACTATGAAGCTAACCTTTTTCCCTTACTTGGGTCTGAGGCCCACCTAGTCCCACATTCTATTGTAATAGTTTAACATATTATTATTCAAATGTTTTTCATCCACGGGTTTATATTGACTCATTCATTATGGAATATAAATTGACCCTAAAGGGCCTATCTTTACAACATTGATTACTCAATTTTTTTATAACATGCATAGTTCTATGACCCTAATTTCCAGACCTATTTTCTTGACTAAATCAACCCTCTTAATCTAATCATCCTTGAAATATGGACTTTCACTTCACATACAGATTTACACTATCCATTGTAAACGAAAACATTACATAGCCAATAAAAGTACTTATCATGAATTTCACATCAACCCATTCAGTTATGAATTCTTGCCATAGGTGAATGATGCTCCACCCAACCTTGATATTGGTCCTTCTATTATGTTCCCCCCCACCTCACCTCATCCCAAAAGTAGTTGGTTAAACTACTATAATTTATCATGTGTAAATCTCTTCCCAAGTAAATAATGTTGCCAGATTCTTAAGGTGTGAATTACAGCCACCAACTTCGACTCATAAATTGATTACCTCTTCTTATGTTATTTTAGCTTGCAATATTCGTAGGCCACAACCTTTCCATCATGCATTAAAAATCCTCCCACTCCCTCCTTAGAGGTATGAGGGAAAATAGTGAATTCTTTCCTTAGATCAACAATTCTTAAAATAGGAGTAGTGGTAAGGAAATTCTTTAGTTGGTCAGAACTATTATAACATTCATTTGTCCATTTAAAAGTGTTCCTATTCTTCTGTAATGAAGTGATTGGGTAGGCCACTTTTGAAAAGGTTGCAATAAATCATTTATAATACTCATCTAAGCCCATAAATGATCTTATATCAGCCACATTTTTAGGTACATTCCACCCCATTATAGCCTTAATTTTCTTTGGATCTACTGTTATTCAGTCTTTAGAAATGAGATGGCCCAAGTACTAGATATGTTCTTTAAAAAACTCACACTTCTTGTATTTTGCATACAACTGATGTTCCCTCGAGGTCCATAAAAGAATAAACAAATTCCTTTTGTGTTCCTCCATGTTTTTGGAGTAAACATGTATATCATTTATAAAAACCAACACAAATTTGTCCAAATACTGATGGAATATGTTGTTCATGAGACACATGAATGTTGTTAGAATGTTGGTCAACCCAAAAGGTAGCACAACAAATTTGTAGTGCCCATAACAAGTCTCGAAGGTTGTTTTTCATATATCTTCCTCTTTTATTCTTATGTAATTGATAACTGGATCACAGGTCTATTTTAGAAAATATCATTGCACCCTTTAATTGGTAAAATAAATCATCAATATGGGGCAAGGGGTATTTATTCTGACTATTAATTTATTTAGTTGTCGATATTCTATGCACAATTTGAGAGTGCCATCACTACTACACCAAGGGCACTTTTAAAAATTTTTTTAAGACAAAATAAATTTTTTGTCTTAAAAACACACCTTTTATTTTAATTATTTTACATTAAAATATAATATCAAATGAATTGTCTTAAATATAAACTTTAATACAAAAACAATTTGAGACAAAAATAGTTTAAGACAAACATATTTTAAGACAAAGGCAGTTTGAGACAAAAATATTTTAAGACAAGACTTTATATTTAAGAAAAAAATAGTTTTAGACAAACATTTAAAGACAAAACTTTATATTTAAGGAAAAAACAATTTAAGACAAAATTATTTTAACACAAACAATTTAAGACAAAATTGTTTTAAGACAAAACTTTATATTTAAGACAAAAAAAATTTGAGACAAAAATAGTTTGAGACAAAAATATTTTAAGACAAAACTTTATATTTAAGACAATGGCCACTTTAGATGAAACTTATTTAAGACAATTAACAATTAAGACACAAACATATCAATTTAAAACTATATTATCTAACAACTGCAAAATTAACTCTGACAGTGCGCCCTAAGTCCGCCATGTTGCAGGCATCTACTGTCTTGCACTTATACCGAGGTTGTTATTTTACTTACCATTCACGTTATCTTATATAAAGACAATGATTTGTTGGGCTCTTTGTTTTGTGGGGTAGTCAACTAAGAAGAATGCGACAAGTTTTACTAACAAGATTTATCGGACATCAATTCCTCTTTTGTCCCTTTCATATCTACTGATGTGATTAGAGACAACTTGTCTATCACTGCATTCAGCACTGCTACACAGAAAGGGATTTTCAGACAATTTTTTAAGAGAAAATAAATATTTTGTCTTCAAATTTTCAATTCGAGGCAGTAATAAAAAAAGGAAAAGGTAAAGGATTAGGGGTCCATCTTTACGTTGTTGATGGGTTCTTCATGAAGTGGAGTGATGGAAGTCGACAAAAACTCATGGGATTTGGGGCGATGTAGGCCAATGATAGAGCTGTGCTTCATGAGAGGAGTGATGGAGGAACTTTTGTTAAACGTGGATAAGCAGTATCATAGCTGGAGAACTTTTTAGTGTCTCCATCAATTTTGTTTTAATATTTGTTTTTTTACTGTTCCATTTATTTTGAATGCTACTTCTATTTGTCGGTTGCTATTATAAGCACATTATTGTGCTCCAACTCTTGACTGTCATCAACAACATGCATTAGATTCACCTAAAGGATTGTTGAAAAATGTAACAATAAATTCTTAATTTGGTTTTTCCTTCACTAAATTGAGAAAAAATGAATTTCCACATCAGCATACAACTTGGATGCAATTAAGTTGTTTGACATGCCTTGTGTCACCCATTTTACTAAGTAAATTCAAGTTAGAGGAGTGAGAGTTTAGTTAGGAATTTGTGATTTCTAATTTGTATCAATCAAAGTCAGTTATCTCGAGTTTATTCAAGTAAACTAGTTCTAATTGTTGGAGGAACTCGTGGAAGGTCAGTTGTGCAGTGGGACTTCAGTCAAACTCACTGATCATCTAGTTAACTAATCAACCATCCCAAAATAACTAGTGCATGCAAAGAATTCGAGTTCCCCGGCTGTGGTGGAGATTCCAAGGCAGTGTAATATCAGTTGTAGACTATTCTTGAGTGTACAAGTGTTGCATGCAATCAGATGATCAACCTTGGGAATTATGCAATCCATTTTGGAAAATTTCGTAAATAATAGGGGAATAATTTCTCGAGGAATTGTGCAGGGAAATAGGGGCTCAAGAAAAGGCATAAATTGACTAAGTTTGGGTCAGAGCTTCTCAATGAGTAGAGAGAGAGGTTATTCACTTGCAAGTTGTGCTAGATGAGGAAAGAAATTGTAATACATCTATGCTCATCATATTAATGCATGCATACATTGGGCTTTTTACCAGATTTCTTTCCGCAAGAAAGATACAGTGTGCATGTGTGTTATTTCTTATTGCATCTCTCAAATTTTTGTTCTAATTTGGGAATTAACTTCCATAGTGTAGTAGACTAGGTTTTTTTCTTGTAATTTGATTATAACTTTATGAGTAGTTGAAAATATACACGATAATTTCTACATGGTATTAGAGAAATATTCACATTAGGGAAATAATTTCAAAGTTGTTTCTCAGGAGGTTCAAATTTGCAGTTCAATGTAGCAAGATCTCTTCAAAGCTCAGAACATGACCTTGAATGGGTTGAGGCTAGAGTATGCCTTAGAATGCAACTCTAATTTCATCACATGGAGGATGTATTCGATGACAATAGATTTCTAGAATACATCAAGGGAGATATTGCAAAACTAGCAACATATGATGCTGAAAACCTTGCTGAGTGGAAGAAAGATGTAACCAAGGTGAGAAGAATAATATTGGAGGGAGTACACGCGAGAAATATTACGGGGAGTAAGAGACGATATTGTCACCAATCTCCATCGGAAAGAAAATACTTATGCAATGAGGTAGACACTCACAAATCTATTTCAAAATAGTAGTGACCACAAGAAGCTGGAGCTCAAGGATAAACTTTGAAATATCAAGATGTAGAAGAATGACACTATCCCGCAGTATCTAAGTAGGTTCACACAATTTCATTATGAGCTTGCATTAGTTGGTGTTATTGCTTCAAAGGATGACATGGTAAGCCTAGCCCTTCTGGGCCTTCCCAAGCGATGGCATAACTATCAAGATTCAGTGAATGGAAGGGAGAAACTATCAAATTGGGAACACTCATGGTTGATTTGGTACAAGAGTAAATAAGGCAAAATACTAGAGATGGGACCTCATCCAAGGGCAAGGATAAAGAAAAATTTGGATTGGTTTGAAAGGGAAAGAGGAGAGAGCTGAATTGGGACTTGTTTCTCTCTTACCATGTTAGACCAGGTTTGTAATTCTGAATAAAATTGTTTTTAGCATTAAAAGATAATATGACTATATACAAGGAGAGGGAGACTATTGTATTTCATCTCCCAAATTCTCTTCGTCTTCTATCTTCCGTTATATTTTGCTATTTAGAATATTTACATAAGTTTTCCTAATCCCAAAAATTGGGTGTCAAGATTTCCAATATTTGTGCTCAATCCAAATTCCTCTTTGGCATGCCTATACTAAGGCTGCAAATGCACCTCATCACATAATTAGTATGTGATCTATTCAGCTATATGGTCCTCAAATCATTCTAACATCATATTGTCCACCGAATTCATCTGGACTTACTGTGAAAGTCATGTGCATCAGCTAGCACCTCCATGGATACAATAATTTCCTCCAAGATATCCTCAATATTATCAATACACCACTTTAATATTTCTAATGTCTCTCAATTTTTAGTGTTATTTCATTCAAATACTTCTCACCTTGTCCATTTATGTCTGATGCCACTAGTTTCCTCTATTACAAAGTAACAAGGAAGACACTTGTGCACCTACCGTCATCATCCTACTCACAATAGGCACAAAGTGTGGGGTTAGGCATGAAAGGATAGCCAAATAGTCTAAGTGTGAAAGGGTGACTACCTTCTTTGGGAAGAAGAGTTCAAAACTGTAGATGATGTGAGGTCGTGGTTTTGATTCCCATCGAAACAACTTCAAGATCACCATTACAGAGTGAAACAGGGAATGGAGAATATGTGCTTCTTACTTAAGCGATGGTGAAGATAATATATTTTTCGATGTCGTTATGACATAGGTTCATCGGTCTAAGAACCATTTGGTGGATGGTGAGGAGCAACATACTTATGCTTTCAAGGTATTATGTTAGGTTGGTCCAATTGCAAATTGAAGGAGATTTTTGCAAGAACATTTTTTTTTTACTACAGAAAGAATTGAAATTAATCCTGTAATTAATGAATGGATAAGGTTAGTGGAAGAAAATAAAATTAGGCTTGAGGACATGGCCTGTTGGTAGGAAGTAATATAAAGAAAAATAAAAGAAAAAGACACAACAAATTTTAAAGGAAGATCGACACGATTAGGGAAGAGAACAAATGATGAAGTATTTGACAATCTAGGGTTGTCATCACAATCTAAGGAAAAAGAGTAGAAATGTGAAGAGGTGTTAAATGCGAAAAAGAATGTTTTAACTAGTTATGAGGTCTTGCTCCAAAAAAGAGTTGTGAGTGATAATAAGTTAATAAGTATCATTTTCCCAGTAGCTACATGTCTCAGAAAGGATTTCCCCTTACTAAAAACAACATCATAGCCATGATCCTCCAATACAAGTATAGAGAGCAAATTCCTCTTCATCCCAAGTACATACATGACATCTTTTAGATGAAGATGGGAGTCTGACTCCCTCTTAAAGGTTACGATACCAATTCCTTTGGTATTGTACCACCCATCATCCCCAATTTCTATGCACATCTAGAGATCCTTCTCCTTTAGGCTACTAAAGAATTCCTTACATCATGTCATATGGAATGAGGCATTTGAATATAGATACCATGCACTCCCATTATAGTGGTCACCGTACATACAATCAGGGTGAAGCCTAATTCGAATTGTGAGGCAAGTGCTTCACCTCTTGCTCCTCTTGAAGGCTTCTTCTTATACTTCTTGTGTGAACAGTTTCTTGTATAGTGCCCAAATTCATGGTAGCAAAAACATTATATCTTGCTCAAGTCCTTCTTCTTGCCATTGTTCTGACTAGTCCCTAGTTTTATTTGGGTCTTCTTTCCCTTTCCCTTATTGCCATTTCCAACCAAGGAAAAATTATCTTCCCCCTTATATTTGGATGTTATTCCATCTCTAGTATTCCATTTAATTTCTTCCCACACCAAATCGGACCGAAGTCTCTCCCAATTTGGTAATTTTTTCCTTCCATTTACAAAGTTCCAATACCTATGTCAAGATCTTAGAATCCCTAGGAGGGCTAGGATCACTAGTTCTCTAGAGCGAATATTTTCTCTAACTCCTCCAAGCTCATCTCAACACTGAATGAACCTGGAGAGTAATGTGAAATGATTTCTCTTTTCTCCAATCAAATTTCTCTGAGCTTGTCCCTAAACTCTAATCCTATTGGTGTGTTAGGATTCAAAGTAACTTTTCCTTCCCCTTATTTAGAGAAAGAAATCTAGTTCAAAAATCTAGTTTAGAGAGAAATAAAGTTTATAAATCTCATTTAGAGAAAGAAATCTACTTTCACTACGGAAAGGGGTCAAACAAGAAGTTATTTTTGTTTGCAAGGAAATTCTAAATACATTATCAAATTAGTTTATTGGTTTTCATTTATTAATATCAGCATGCAATTGAGGAATGGAAATGGCATCCAAATGAGAGACCATGAAATTAACAAACCTTGGACTTGGTGTGAGATATCTACCTTAAACCCTTTTCTTAGGAGTTTCTCATATGACATGGACATGCAAAGAGCCTTTCTATGATATATTACATGAACTATAGATGATGAAATTCAATGTCACTCGTCACTTTATCTAGTTTATCTTGTGGTGAAAATATCAACATACCATTTCATTTTCTATGCAAAATCATTATAGAAGTGGGTGGACATGCAAAGGGCCTTTTTTCTGATATATTACATGAACTATAGATTTTGAAAATCAATGTCACTCATCACTTTATCTAGTTTGTATTGTGCTAAAAATATCAACATAACATTCCGTCGGTGAAGATATTATTAAGACCCCCTAGAGGAACCATTAATGAAGATGATCCAAAATAATAAGCACAACACCCTTTGTCCAAAGTATATTCATCCCAACATGATCTAGTTTAGAAAGAAATCTAGTTTAGTGAAAGAAATCTACTTTCACTACAGAAAGGGGTCAAACAAGATTTTTTTTTTTTGGCAAGGAAATTACAAATACATTATCACATTAGTTTATTGGTTGTCATTTATTAATATGAGCATGCAATTGAGGAATAGAAATGGAATCCAAATGAGAGACCATGAAATTAACAAACCTTGGACTTGGTGTGAGATCTCTGCCTTATACCCTCAATTTTGTAGGAGTTTCTCCTATGATATGGTGAAACATGTATACCAACATAGACTATATTTTATGTTTTTCTATGCAAAATCATTAGAGAAGTGGGTATACATGCAAAGGGCCTTTTTTGTGATATATTACATGAACTATAGATGATGAAAATCAATGTCACTCATTGCTTTATCTAGTTTGTCTTGTGCTAAAAATATCAACATACCATTCCATAGGTGAAGATATTATTAAGATCCCCTAGAGGAACCATTAATGAAGATGATCCCAAATAATAAGCACAACACCCTTTGTCAAAAGTATCTTCATCCCAACATGATATCTCACACTACTATGTGATATTCCATATATTTTCTTTATTGATGCTTATGGATCTTATGTCACCCCAAACTTAATACATTCTCCTAATAATATTTTCACTCCCTATATAGAAATATTAATAGTAAATATGAATTAACCTATGCCATAATAGTAATGGATATAAAAAAATGAAACCAGAAAAAATCTAATTCTTCTAAATGAGAACAAATTGTAACTCTAACAACCTTTATATATTTTACATGATCAAAATTTGTTTTGTTTCAAACTCTTTTTCAATTCCTCTAAATGTATTTTGCTATATTTGTTTAACAATTTGTGCTTATTATCTTAATATAAATATTCATTAACCTTTTCCATAATAGTAATGGATATAAGAAAAGAAACTCTTAATTCTTCTAAATGACAACCAATTGTAACTCTAACACCCTTCCTAAATTTTGCACAATCAAAAGTTGTATTGTTTCAAGCTCTTTTTCAAGTCGTCTAAATGTATTTTCATATAGTTGTTCAATGATTTGTGCGTATTATCTTAATATTAAATATGCATTAACCTTTTTATAATAATAATGGATAAAAAGAATACAACTATAAATATATAATTCTTCTAAATGAAAACCAATTGTAACTCTAACCTGCTTTATATATTTTGCATGATCAATTTTTTTTTTTATTTCAAACTTTTTTCAAATTGTCTAAGTGTCTTTTCCTATAGTTGTTTAATATTTTTTGTGTAATCTAATTCTTTTAGATAAAAACCGGTTGTAACTATAACCCCTAAATCAGAACCAATTCTAGCCCCCTTTATATATTTTGCACGATGAAAAAATTTGTTTTGTTTCAAATTGTGTAATTGTCTTTTCCTATAGTAAAACTATAATTTCTACAAATACACACAAATTTCCCATACCCCTTTGGATTTCCTATTCTTTTTACTTGCTCAATTGGTTGAGGGGAGCCCATAAACAAGGGGTGGATTTCCCATTCATGCTACTCGCTCAATAGATTCAACAGAGGGGAGCCCATAACAAAAGGGAAAAATGGAGAGTATCGTGGTGATTGCTAGAAGCCGCAGAAGTAGCAGTTATCCCTCTTCATCTTGACATTATTAGCGAGACCTCAAGATTTTCTCGCATCATCCATGGTGTGTAGAGATTGAAACGAAGTGCTCATGCAAAAATACCAAAAGCTTAGGTCCCATGCACTCCTCCTTTCTCTCATTTTTCCTCTTGAAACACGCAGTCAAGTACTTAAATATTTCTAATTGTATCGATCATTTGCAGGACCAAGATGTCCAATTGGCCTCCAAATCCCTTAAAAAAATAGTTAGGACCCTAACCAACCACATGAATGTATTTCAAATCTAGGCTTTGTAGGTTTTGTGAATAAATGTACTTTACTGGAGTTTGTTACCACTTCCATACCCAATTTGTAGGATTTAGTTTTTAAGGGCTTGGTGGTGTTGAAGTAGTAATAAGTGGATCAACTTGAATAAGGCCCCTGCATATGCGAGTAACTAGCATTATATATGAAATTTGTCTTTGTTCTAGTTTAGTCAACAGACTAAGCAATGTTCCACAATCGATTCAACCTTGTGGTCACACCATGACACTAACCTATAGGGTCTCATATTTCTGGCAACTCGCTAGACTTTGTAGGTATGAATTTAGGGGACATCAAGTCCACTTGCGGGATGCAGTCAAGACTCACAACTTAGTCAAGTTTTCAAGTCACAAATGCCAAGAGTCTGGAGCCCACAGTCATGATTCAAAGGTGGAATGAAGCTTGGCAGAGGTTAAAATTGAGTTTAGGGTTGTATATTAAGATTTTACCTTTCTTTTTGTTAATTGTTTTATATTCATGAGTCGAACCCCAATCAAACTCCAATGAATTTTGATTAATTTTTTCTAGTTTGCTCACATATTCAAGTTCGTCGTGAGGTTCAACGATCTCAAATTTTAATCTAACAAATTTGGGATCAGGCAAAATTTGGCAATTTTGAGCTTAAAGAATCATGTTCATCAAACCTGATGACTTAGCTTGGATGGCATCCTTATTTACAATGACACTTAATAAGAACACCTTTACCATGTTAGGAAAGTATTTCTGTAGACTCTCCAGGAATATATGTTCTATGCTTTCCCTGGAAAGTGTTCGTTTGTAACAAAGAAAATTTTGTATCTAAATTTCATCATTGATGACTCAAGAATACCTGGGTCTAGAGAAGATACAAATCATCCAAGATTAGCCTCCTCATAGATACGCCATATAGCTCCAAAACCTGCTCGGACTTGCTAACTTCTAAATAAAGCTCCTACTTGGTTTTCTACCCATTACTTGGACCCAAAATTAGATACTCAAGGGGAATAACAGGTAGCTTTCCTTCCCTTAATCTAATAAGAACTAATGGATTTTAACAGCCTAAGCAACAACTCCACTCCACAACAGCCCTTGTGATTTCTAATCTTAATCAGTGATCTCAGATCAGAACAAATGTATTCAACTATGCAAGTGGTGTCATTCTTATGTGGCATTGCCAGCATATCTTTCCATTATAAAAATTTCATTACCATAGTACAAGGATATTATACTTTTGACCTACATGGCATTGAGCAAGTTATTTACAATGGCACCATTAGGTGGGGATGAATCTGATGATATCTAGTTATTTGTGTAGACTGTACGTTGTAGGTTGTCATTTTATGGTTTTTGGAATCTAGAGGCCATTTAGAACCTTGCTGTATATGTATTTTGTTTTGCATATGTATCACACGCAGTGCCATTTTTCTATATTCGACCTTACATGCTATATACATGAGCAAACTTGGATATTTGATGTATAATTATTTCAATTTACATGGGTTGGTTGGTTCTAGTCCAGTTCTATTTCAGTCCTAGTCTAACCCTCGAGGCTTGTTCCAGTTTGAGGTCTAATAACTTTAACTAAAATATGAGAATTTCAAAAGAGAACCTAGTCACAAGGTAGGATGAATAGAACAAAATTGAGATAAATAAAGTATTAGCGAGTTACAGACAAAACTCTCACGGAAACAAAATCATAGGGCTATCCCTATTATCAAGGACTTAATTTAAGAGTAAAAGAAGAATGAGTTTTGGAATGATGACATGAATGGAAATGGAAATACATGCACATGAAAGAAATGGCTAGGCACACAATATACAAAAGCATAAAACCAACATGATGGCCTTGTCCAAAATTCAGACAATAAAGTGTTGATGTTTTGTAGCTCATGTAGGTACTTTTGTATAGACCTAAGTGTCTAGGCCTACGGAAGTTGCCTAATATAACATTAAACTTCGCAATTAATTTAGTGATTAAAGTAATTTCTTTTATAAGACAAGAGAACGAAAATTCACATAGTCGACTTCGGCATTGTGCAGGGTGTACAGTGGGCAAATTTATTGCATGCATTCAGAACAAGGCTAGGCGGAAAACCCCAAAAAACAAAGATCACATGTATCCCTACCCCAACACTAGGCCAAAAACCTACTTCCTCTTTGCTGGCGACTGGAAAGAGGATCACAGAGTTTGCTAAATTGCTTGACCTAGAGTTTGAGTTCTTTCCAGTGTCAAAACCTATGAGCTATGTGGAATTGTATACCCTGAAAATTGAGCAAGATGAATGCACTACAATAAATTTTATGTTATAGGTTTATAATCTTTTAGGAGATTCCATTGAACCCCTAGTGAAAATACTCAAATAATCTTATTCCCTATCCCCCAAAGTCATAACACTTGGTGAATATGAAGCTCACTTAAATGCTTTCCAGTTCCAAGTTCGATTTTTAGGAATGATTTAGAATATTTCTCTGCATTTTTTGAATCTATGTAGCCCAACATGGCAAGGGATAGTGCAGAGTGCATGAACGTGGAGAAGATCTTCTTCAAAGAGGAAATAATGGGAATTGTAGCTTTTGAGGGAGCTGAAAGAAAAATCAAACTGGAAGGAAGGGATCAGTGGTGTATTTTGATGGACTCAGCAGGATTCAAATTTACCAATTTAAGTCATTTTGCAAGGAGCCAAGCTCAAATTCTTCTCTATAATTATTGTGAAGCGTATTCTCTAGATGAATCGTTGGGTTTCCTCTCTTTGGCATGGAAAAATTGGCCCCTCCTCACCCTCTCGGCCTGGTGCCATTGCTAGTCTCTAAGAATCTGGCAATCCCTTGTATAGTGCCAATTAATTAATTAGTATACATAGAACATTTGTTTCATATAGGATGGAAATAAAATTATGCTTTGTGTACATACATACACATTGTGACTATAAATAAAGGTTATATCATGATCATGTGAATATGTCTGTAGTTTTTCTCCTCCCTATTTGCTTCAGTAATATTAGTTCTAGCACATGTCATCCATCCCTTGGCAAACAATTTTAGACCAATTATTTATTGCAGGTAGTAGGCAACAATGGGATGATTTACCTCTACCATTGTCGGGGGTGCATGACAACTCTGTAGCCCTAGATTAAATCAAGGGCTTAGGAAAAGAAGGGTTTCAGAAAAAGCCTCTCATCTCATACTTCCTTCTTTTTCACCCCTCTCAATTCTTCCTAGTTTCTCTTCAATTATATATGCAGAGCAAGTATTGCAAAGCCTCCATTACCTACAAATCGAAGTCTCTATTTTATGCAATGTCCTTGAAACCCCTTATGTAGCCAAAATTTTCTATTTTAAATAATAACAACTCTGAATGCTTTCTTTCAAATCTGCAAACTATTTATTGATTGGTTTGCCTTGCAATTTCTTTCTTGTTCGAGATATGCTATATGTTTATCATCAGAATTTTTGGAAGTACTAGTGTTTTGAGAAGCCATGTTTATTGTAAGATCCTATTAAGTAGCACCCAGACTACAAATTTCGTTGAGGCAAACAGAGTAGCACTAGGATACATTCTTTATGAAGGCTTAAGATGCAAATTATCTCATCTTCCAGCAAAAAAAGAATGGTTAAGACGATTCAATATGAAAAGCAATGAAGGGAAGATTGGCATAGTTGAATTTAACCATCCATAAGAGTTGAATAGTTGAACAGGGCTAGTTTGTTGAAAACACATTAGATATTTCACTACTTAAAAAAATACCTCGACAATTATACTTTATGAAGCGAAATTTCCATCACAAAAGTATCCTACCACTAAAAATGAAAGAAGGGCAAGCATTTGACCCCAATAGTGTCCATGTTTTCACTTAATACTAAGACCTCTAATCTCCCCAATGGAATGGTGCTTTAGTTGTCTCATGAAAGAGCATGCTTAAAACCTTTCTTTCCATAAGATGGAGATTCCCATCAGTCTCGTTAAATCCTTCACATCTCTGGGATATTCCATTTATCCTGAAAAAGGACCTCTTTTCAATGGAGAGGGACAAAGAGAACACCAAACTCAGTAGCAGTTCTTGCCCAAAAATTCTGGCAAACCCGGAGTTCCACAACATGATTTGGTAAAGTGAAAACCATATGGTAGATCGTTAATGGTCGAAAACAACTCTAGTGCTCTAAATATAAAAGTGAAGATTACGAAATTTAATCAAACCTAAGACCTTTCTTTTTGTTAATTGTTTTATATTCATGAGTCAAACCCCAATCAAACTCCAATGAATTTTGATGATTTTTTTCTAGTTCGCTCACATATTCAAGTTCGCCTTGAGGTTCAGCGATCTAAAATTTTAATCTAAGAAATTTGGGATCAAACAAAATTTGGCAATTTTGAGCTTAAAGAATAAAGTTCATCAAACCGGATGACTTAGCCCGAGTGACATCCTTGTTTACAGTAAGACTTAATAAGAGCACCTTTACCATGTTAGTTAAGTATTTCTGTAGACTCTATGGGAATATATATTCTATGCTTTCCCTAGAGAGTGTTCGTTTGAAATAGAGTAAATTTTGTATCTAAATTTCATCATTGATGACTCAAGAATACCTGGGTCTAGAGAAGATACAAATCATCCAAGCTTATCCTCCTCATAGATACCTCTATAGCTCCACAACCTCCTCAGACTTTCTAACTTCTAAATAAAGCTCCTACTTGGTTTTCTCCCCATTACTTGGACCCTCAATTAGATACTCAATGGTAACAACAAGAAGCTTGCCTTCCCTTCATCTAATAAGAAATAATGGCATTTAACAGCCTAAGAAACAACTCCACTCCCCACTAGCCCTTCTGATTTCTAATCTCAGATCAGAACAAATGTATCCAACTATGCAAGGGGTGTCATTCTTATGTGGCATTGCCAACATATCTTTCCATTATAAAAATTTCAATGGCATAGTATAATGATATTACACTTTTGACCTGCATGGAATTGAGCAAGTTATTTACAATGGCAATGTTTTTAGTATTGACCAAAAAATCAATTAATATTTAACTAACTGTAACTAAATTATAGTATAAAAATCAATTAATATTTCTAAAAATAACCCAAATTTGGAAAAAATAGCAAGGTGTTTTGAGTAGTTTCCAAGAAATGCTAGATGTGAATTCTAAAGCTGTTGGATTTGACCCCTTTAAATCTGGGATTAAGCTTTGACTTGATTTTTCTCCTTCAAAATGGGATCTTTGCTGCTAGGTGTCTTTTTGACCAATGATTCATCCTCTTGAAATTTGGAACTAATGATTTCATGCCTTAAAGCACCGGATTGATGCCACTAAATTTGGATTTGATTTTTAATTGTTGTTTCATTTCTTTCAAAGCCTCTTCCAGTTGTTATTAATCTCTTATTATTTGACTACTCTTCCATTTACCTTTGAAATACTCAAATTTACTTCTTGAATATCTAGAATAGCTCCAAATTGGTTGATCGATGCCTTAAAATACTTTGCCACCTCATTCAATCTGAAATCATCACATGCCATGTGTATAGAGTAGATAGAGCACAAAAATGCTTCATTGTCATCACCTAGTAATGCAACAAAAGGAGGCAAAAGACCACTCAGTTGTTGTCAGCCTCCAATGTTCGAATCATATAGAACATAAGTCTCAAGGATGGTGACTAATTTTTCATAATGATTCTTACGAGATGTTTATAGGTGTTCATCATTAATAGTAACTGCAAACTTTTTTGGAATGAGATTATATTCCTCCATAGATTCACTGTCTAAGAAGGCCTCACTTTCTCTATTCCCAGCATTATTTTGTTCCAATTCTTCTGAGGAGATTCTTTGTAGTTCATTATGTAAACAATTATGATAGTAGTATGTGAAACGTCATCGAGTTTTTCCAAGAAGCCCTCGCATTGGATACAGGCGGCCTGAAATCTCCAACTTATAGTTTGAAAACATGACTAGTAGCGATGGGCATAACAAAAATATGTCATCAGCATAATCAAGTGAAATTCTAAATAGTAGAAGAGAACTTAATTTCATCAGGTTCTTTCCTCCAAAACCATAACATAGGAATGAACTTTACAATCTTGTCGACTTTAATTTTTTCACTTGTTATAGAATTGGAACATTTTTCCCATTTAATGGTAATGGTTTTTAAAAGAAAATGATCATGTTGTCTCACAATGATTTTATAGTAGGCTCTATCTGCAAAATTGAGAGTGTCCTTAATAAAGTATGGACTATCTTCAACCATAAACGATGACCAGGGTCTTTGAAAAAGATTGCTATAATCAACAACCTTTCCATTTGTTTTTGTTGTACATTTGTCCATTGTGTACTGTCTTATCCAAATGAATTGAAAAATACAAATTGAAACACCTAATACAAATTCTGTTGAAAAGAAATCCTTTGGCTATGAGATGGTCTCTGTTTGATGTTTTATGTTTGTAGTTAAGATCCTCCAGTATCACTAAACAATAGAATTCAGATATCCATCAATGCAGCAGTTTATTCCTATAGCATAAGCAATGCTCCAGTGTCAGTATTATTGTTAATAAAAAAATTCGATTGATATCAACAACAAATTTTGATGACATAGAAACTAGGACCTTATGGGTGCAATTTGTCAACATTTATCATTGACATAGATGTTATTTGCCAATGCTTTTTGACACTGGGATATTTGCATAACCATCAGTTCACACTTAGGGGTTTTTTTAAAAATAGAAAAAATTAAATCTAGGGATTTTCTAAAAAATATGCTTCAAAGAGGCATTTGAATATTCCAAAACATGACACCTGTTGAAAAACTGAAAGAGGTTTTTGTAAATGAACATGTTCCAGAAACACCCATGTTTTATTTTTTCAAAATTAATCACCACCTTCTCATAAATTTCTCCCAAAGTTGTTGTATTTTATGGAAAGAAGTCTTAAAAACAATTTTTTCAATTTGTGCAGATTTGCCTTAAACATTTGCTGTGAAGCTAGGTGAATCGCAAGGGTTCTATAAGCATGTTGGGTCATCTAGGAACATAATCTAGTTTCCTAAATTTCCATGTGAATGCCTGAAATATCCAAACTAAAGGCGCCACCAAATCAGAAGGCAATTCTCACTCCAGAAAAAATGTCAAATTAGCGAGGGCTCAAGAAAAAACTTGTATGGCTAATAGATCCTTCAATATCTGGTGCTCACATATAAAGTATTGTTTATGAACAACAATGGTGAATTAATCTAGATGGCCAATTGGATAGCTAATATGAATTAAATCTAGATGGAATTCATGTTTGTGAGATAGCTAATATGAAGATATTGCAATTCCCTATTCAGAATAAGGGAAGATGGCCTATGCTATAGGTAGTATGACAACAATTTCCACTCTACCTCATTGGGTAACATTGGAAAGGAGAGGAACTTGGGCGCAATATTTGACAAAAATGCCAGGCAATTGTCTTCTCTTGTTACTTTTTCACCCATCTCCTCTAATCGTTTAAGCAGAAGGAAAACTGCGAGATTACGTAGTACAGAGAAGGTATTCAATCCAAGATCTATGGCAAAGGAGCTGTAATTCAACCAAGATGGGTTAGTGACTAAAAAATTGTAGGCCAGAGAAAAAAATGTCCATGTAAAGGAAGATTCTTTTAACATAAAACTTTACTATGGTAGATCTTTCCTTGTCCATATACCTTTGACGTTAATGTGTGGTTTGTATGTAGGTTTGGTATGACATATATTCCAGCATTTTTTTGTGCACCTACTAAAAATATTTTCAAATTGTCTTGTAAGTAGGTGTCAACAAGCTTGTTGATATTCTTGGAGTCACCCTTGAACCGAAGGGAAGAAATGTTGTTTTGGAGAGAAAGTATGGTTCTTCGAAGATTATCAATGATGGTGTGACAGTAGCTAAGGAGGTATATTGTAGATGTGGGTTGTAATTTTTTTATGTTCTATATTAGTTTTCCTTGCCTAAATGTCTTACTGTCTTAGACCTAGAAGGAAATATTCTCACAGGACATAGAAAACATATTTAACTTTTGAGGATGTACCTAGTCTATGGAGTAGCCACAGTAGAGTAATGAATGATGCTTTAAACAGTTGAAAAAAATACTTGTGTGTGAGATGTTGATGAGTCAAGCTAAATTCTTATTTCCGGTTTAGTTAATCTAGTCTAGTTAATGCATTTAAATGTTGCACCCTACTTCTGATGGGTTGAATTAGTGGATCCAGTTGAAAATATTGGGGCCAAGTTGGTAAGACAGGCTCCAGCAAAGACAAATGATTTAGTAGGTGATAGAACTACCACACCTGTTTTAATTGTGCAAGGTTTAATAGCTGAAGGTGTAAAGGTAATTTATTTGTTCATATTATTGTCTTAAGTATTTATTCATTTTTATAGGCCCTTTTGGTGGTTATTGTTTAGTTATTTATTTTGTGAATTTTCAAGGCTTTAGGAGGATCAAGATAGTATTTGAGTGGAAAAATAGCCTTGTTGAAGATGAATTGTGATTGTGTTATCAATTGGTATGACCTAGTTAGGAAAAACCCAACAGATAAATCTAGCTTGTATTTTTAAAGATTTGTGAAAAAGAATCTGAATCATAAGCATTTTCAAGTTGTTGCAACTGGAGCAAATCCTTTTCAAATTACAAGGGACAATGAGAAGATAGTAAAGGCTCTTGTTTTTGAACTCAATAATTTGTCAAAGGAGGTAAATGCACACATTTGAATCAGTTTTAGTCTATGGTTGAGGTGCACTTTCATTAGGGGAATAGTTGATTTAAAAATGTCAGCTAGAGTTTGTTGAAGACTACAAGGTAGAATTTTTAAGAGTTATTTTTCAAACATTTGGGAAAAATGTTATCTGTAAGGGAGTACACATGCTAAAACTTAACACCCTATAATTGGCATTATTTTGCAGGTTGAAGATAATAAATTAACTGATGTTAATACATCAAGTGTTGGTAATAACTATGAAATAGGAAACATGATAGCAGAGGCAAGTAAAGTTGGAAGGATAGATGTTGTGACACTTGAAGAGGGAAAAAGTGCATAAAACAATATATATGTTGTAGAGGTAATGCAATTTGATTGTGGATATATTCCTCTGTACTTTGTGATAGGCAGTGAGAAGATATCAGTAGAGTATAAAAATTGCAAGGTAATTGATGCGAATGAAATATTCTTGCTTCTTTTTGTTGTGCTACTACTTGTTATTTCTCCTTTTAATGAAAAGAGAATGGATAGAAATAATGTGTAACATTTTTAGAATAAACTCTCATCATAGTTGCAGAATTATTTCCCAATTAACTTCATCTGTCTCTGGTAGATCACTAAAGCTTCTTCTTCATAGGAAACCTTCTAAAAGATAAGCAGTCTTGTTCACAACTTCGATTGTGAACAAAATCATAGCTACATGATTGTAACAAAATTGTTCAAAATGTTGGACTGAAAGGAGAGCATAAATGTTGTTGATATCATATATAGGATAGAGCCACACATTATGAAGGTAATCAAGAACCTTTGCATAGTCCTATCTTGGACTAACAGCTCTAGGTTTTCATACTTTCTGGAAGATTGTTCCTCCTTAGGAGATTTAGGTTAAATTTTAACCTTGAATTATTATGCTCTCTTTCTATTGCAATTTTTACAAAGATGTTATGACAACCATGCTTCAGGTGTACTAAGTTGATGTTAGTAAGATCACAACCATATAACCCAAGATCAATCATGGTTCATACTTTACTCATTCACTCGCTTTATGATTGGAATTGGCACTATTTCACTTGATCGTAGGATCCATTGTTAGTAAGATCTTTGTTTGAAAATAGACCACACAGAAGGGTATGTAGGCGTACTATCTTACTGTTCATAATAATCCTTGAAATATAATCCCTTCATGAGTATAATTTATGGCCTTTACTATATTGGAGCTGAGTTGTCACTAAATTGAAGAATTCCTTTTTGCAAAGGATAGTGAGTAATTTCACTGCCCCATTGTTTTTCAAATTTTGATTAATATTCCTCCCACACTTGTGGCTATTGAATAATTTGAAGAAGTGCCTTTGTCTCACTATGCAAAAACTTATGGACAAGAACAAGAAAGTGAAAGAGAGTTGTATGATTGGTTAGAACATAGATTTGTTACTGATCACTAGATCCTTAACCAATGATCTTGTAGTGTTATTAGATAATAGTTCCTTCAAATAATGATCCCCATATGTCTTGAGTTGTTTTTATTTTATTCCACCTTTCATGGTGTTGATTTGTAATGTAGAAGAAATTTTCTAATGAAGGTTGGCCACCAACTTCACAGCGCTCCAATTGATGTCCTTCTATCCAACTTCTAATTTCTAGTCTTTAAGCTCTCTTGCAATGGTATATCTATATTGATGGGCTGGCTACCAACTTCATAGGGCTCCAATTGACATCCTTTTGTCCAGCTTCTAATTTATAGTCTTTAAGCTCTCTCGCAATAGTATATGTATATTGATGGGCCTTTCTGGACTAACTATATAAGCAACTGATATTTCACTAGATAGACAAGGAAGTTAGCAGCCTGAAGTTTTCTATAACATTATTATTTTAAAAGATAGTCGCATACAAAACACAAACAAAGGCCATGATGAGATTTGTTAACAAATGGTCCTATCTATTCCAAGTATTCATTAATATTAAGTAGATATTGTCTCTGCAAATGCCTTTCACATAGTTATGTGCATATTGGTCTCTTAGAATCAATATTGAACCGTATTCATTGAATTCTTCAAAGGTTGACGATCTAAGAACATGCATGGACATTAAGTTCTTAGTTTGAAGAAGTATCTGATTAGATCTTCATTTAATAATTATTCTAAGTATGAAGGGGATCCTTTGAGTCAGAATAAAAAAAAATTTCTTAGGATTAATTTTGGCCACTGAACAGATTTCCATCTTCATAAGATATCAACGGTCTAATGTTTCCATTGAATAACTCAGAGGATTAGCAGGGTCAAATTGATTTGGGTGCTTCCTCAATGAAAGTATTTAGATAATTACTGTGATGTAAACAAAATACAAGAGTACCTTGATGTGACAATAGATCTTAAGAGATGCCACAAATGATCAAAGAGCCTATGTTTTTCTTCTTTAAGGGCTGAAATTATAATGCTTAATAAGTGATCAAAGAGGCTGAAATACTTCAAAATGTCCTCACCCTAGTGACATAACTAATTTGCCAAACACTTGAGTTATAAGGTACACTTCATGCCTCTAGTAAGAGTATTCATTGGCTCTCTTCATTGGTGAACCAATGTACTATAACTTAATTGTATCTAAAAATATGTGTGAGCTCAAAAATGTGACATAGCATTGATGATTTTCAAAATGCTTGTATGCAAACCACGATAGAGGTAGAGGAGGCCAAATATCTGATTTGCATTGGGTACAGATGTCATAGTGTGCATCTCCATCAACAAACCATGGACATTATTCACTGTTCAGCACATATCCGGCACAAAGTGAGTAATTTGTTGTGTGGAATAGTTCTGTAAGGTATCTCATTGAAAGGATCTAGATAGAACCATTTGAAAGAGGGAATTTTTGGATAGATTGGCAGGTAGCTTGTATGTTTGATCTTTCAATAATGCTACTCTCCACAGATTGTGTTGGTGAGCTAACCTAATGAACTTCACTATTGCGTAGATTCTTCAAAAGCTAACAGACTTGTCTTTCCCACATGGCCACTTTGTTCTTGTAGTATTCTTGAAATTTTCTATATAGAGAAGCAAACATGCATTGCTAAATTGTATGTTTAAAGTGCCCAATATGAGTGCTTCTGTGAGAGGTTTTGTTGTCTTTTATTTCTTGTTTGCACCAACTTTTTATGTTTTCCATTACTACCTTTTTTGCAGTTTCTCTGTTATGGAGCTTCTACCACAACCTAGAGAGTTAGGACGCTGCATTGGAAGGGATCCTTATTTATGATTAAGAGTTAATTAATATTTAGTGTTAGATGATAGAATGGAAAATATAGTGTGGTTATTTCCATTTCAGAGACCAGGCTAAAATAGAACCGAAATTTTTGTACAAAGTCTACAAAGAGAGAAAGAGAAACATCTCTTGTACAAAAGGGAACTCCTTGCTTGCTTTCTCTTCATAGTGCAATTAAACATAAAACTCTACACTCCAAATAAAAAATATCTCAAATTCTTCAATTTCAAAACCTGTACCATTATTCTATTTTCAGTTTAGTCAATTTTCGAGGTAGTCGGTTCCATAATTGATCCTATTTCACTTTCTTCCTTAATCTGCATTTGGAACTTGTCCTTATATGACATGGTCTAACTGATATGACTTGGTATTGAGTTCTTATCATACTTTCTATTCATAGTGCAACTGAGTAGAGGATTTTGCACTTGATATGATTTGGTACTGAGTTCTTATCATACTTTCTGTTCATAATGAAATTAAGCACATGCTTTTTCACACCCAATAAACAATAATTCAAAGTTTTTAGACTCCAGTTGTGTTCTATCATTTTATTTTCACATGGCCAATTATCAAGCTAGTTTGTTCCAGAATTGCCCAAATTTCACTTTCTTTTTTAATCTACATTTGGATGTGGTCCTTATTTAACATGGTCTAATTGATATCATTTGTTGAGTTCTTATCGTACTTCAATCTAATGGTCGATTTGAATTTATGAACAAGTAATGTATGAACTGAATTTGTTTGGTCATCAGGTTGACATTTTCTGTGTTGCTTGAAGAATTGTTTTTCTTTTCCTGAGCATTTGAACCACCAAAACTAAAGTCCTGGGATTCTTGGATCTTGGGGGTGTAAAGCCTAGAGTGGACAGATGGATTAATGTATGAGCAAATTATTCATCTAAAACTTCTACCCTTTTCCTTTTGGACTCTTTCTAACCAGAATTCTTCCCACTTTTATGACCCACTACTCTCACTGAAAGAGGTGTTGTGGTGTTCTATTTCTTCGATTTTATAATGCCCAGTCCCTAAAGAGACAAATTGGTCCCATGAAAGATGAGGGAGTTTCTTCTGTAACTCATGACAATCGATCAACTTAACTATGTAGTGATGTACTACAATGTCCAATTTCCCCTTTTGAATTCTAACACACATTTATTACCAGGAATACAGTAGGAAATGGGGGATACTTATACTTTGTTGTGGTTTTTGATGGCTCGAGTTTTGAATTTTAGGTAGAATTTGAAAATAGTAAGCATATACAATGCTTAACTTTCCCTCACAAGTTCAATATTTAATGAAATGATATGCTATCTCTCCCCATTCATATGGAATAGACTCCCTTTTCACCCCATTTCTATTTTCTTCATACGTATCATCTATGTCACAAGGTTCATCGAATTTTAACCTTGAGGTTCGAATTTTGGTGAACCTTGTAAAAACTTTTAGGTTCAGCGAACCTCATCGAACCTCATAGCCATTGACCAAGTCCATAGATAAAAAATAATAACTTCCTGTCGCAACTCAAGCTTGTAATTTATCCTTGCAGTTTCAATGTCTGTGATAGCATTTTTGATGTTTACTGATGTTTATTTGTTACTATTTTATAGTATAATTCATTTTAAATTAACATATATATGAACCTAATGACGAACCTCATCAAAACATTCAAACTCAAACCAAACCTAATCATTGTCGAACCCGAACTCGAACCCGAGCCATGTGACATTGCTTATCATAGGATCTGAAAAAGTTGGTCTTGGCTCTGAGGTTGAGTACTCTATCATCCTTATCCCAAGGCTGCCCCATACGAATTCCAGTAACTTCATTGAGAAATTCTTCATTTACAAAGATCCTGAATCCCCTGAAAGTCATGTAGAATTCATTATTTTTAGAGTATTTCTTTTGGGGATGTTAAGAATTCTGGGCAAACTCTAGTGCTACTGCATCGCTGTATCCTTCTAAATTATCAAAGAAATCAACCCAACCTACCTTCCTAAAAGCATCCACAACTTTTAGCATTAAGAGATGCTTATAGAGGGAACTAGCTCTCGTAGTGGATCAAATTTTCAACCTAACTGCTATCCATGGGATTCCTGGATAGTCCCAAATCTTCCCTGATAAAATACTTTTTTAAACGTAATCGTAATTGTTATAAAATATTGGGATATAACAAGACAATTTTTTTTATAAAAACTTTGCATATATCAAAACAAAAAAAATAATTGATTAGTTACATCAATTTTTAGCTTAAGAGTGGAGATAAATTTGAAATTGCACAATTGGTTATTAGAAATGTAGCAGGAAAATAATTATTTTTGAATGTTGTATGAATTACAGTGTAATTTTGTTTTACAAAATCTATATCTAATGCGTATAGGGTTTGTCGTGCTGGTTCAGGTTTTTAGACAAGGAAGCTATCCTTGACAACAAAACTGGATTGAAGGATCTCAACTACAAAAGTCAATGGAAACTTTGCACAGTCATGCAGGTAGAGGAAACAAAATCAATGCTGAGATTGTTACCCATTTTCACTAGTGAAATTATGACATACTATTGCCTCGCACAATTGCAAAATTTCTTTGTTGAGCAGGCAAGTACCATGGATAGTAAACTCAAGAGTTTCGAGATTCTAGCGACCTCCCTTTCTGTGATTTCACTCATTATCGTGAGCTCACTAAAGGTATCCTAGATATTTTTGGGGCACTGTAATTACTCTGTTGTTACTGGGTGCCAAAAAGCTAGGTATACCTCTCTAAGACCTGGGCATATAGATGTTCTTATAACCCGGTTCCTGATTTTTCATTAGTCTTATAAAATCCCTCTAGTTTAATAAAGGAGTTGCTCATGTAATATGGTTGGTTCGTGAATAAAATAGGTAGTTCAATGTTTAAAGTACCAGGTTCATGGTGCATAGCACAGAGCTTCACCGGAACTATGACCAGCATGCTCTTGCTATCAGCTTGGACCATGGTGAGAACTGTAGAGACTCCCTATCTTGAGAAATTGTCTATTTCATAGCCTCTTAGAATGGGTCTTGTCTATTTCAAACCTGCAAGTATAAAAGCTAGCTAGCTAGTATTGTTTTTGCCTGTTATGCTACTTGTGCTAGATACAACTTGAACCAACAACAACATAGGGCATGGAACCGCTATTGTGCAACCCCTCTTTTTAAATAATGACATGTATACTACCCTAAATACCCTCTGTATCTCACCCATACCTTAGTTATAATTATAGTGACATCTACTGCTCTCTCTTTAATACATAGATGTTGTATCTATTTAACTTCTACCACGAACCCAGTGGGATGCGTACTACCTCCATACCAACTGTTTTCTCATTTATTTCCGCTAACTTGTACATTGTACACCTGTCTGGTGGGCACACAACCCAAGCATTTAATTGGTCGAGAAGCCTCTCATCACCTGAATGCACTATGCTTGATCTACGATTCAGATTCTTCTCAACAAACCCTACCCTTGTTTGCCTATCTTCTCTGTTGATGTTGTCATTATTGCTACAATCTACACCATATAAGTGGAGAGGAGGGTTCATTTTTTGTCACGATGTTGGACCCGTGTGGACAGATATGCAACCTCCATCTACCCTTGGTGTATAACAGAGTGTAGATAATCCCTGCAACGGCTCTGCTAGGCCACCACCCCAGGCGAAGTAGGTAATAAATTTACTTTGTCTTTGTTTATTCATTATATCCATGAACTCTAATGTTTTATTCCCTGCAATGTTTAACATCCACTTCTAGCTAATTATTTATTTTTCCTTCTATTGATAGAGGAATACATGAACTTCCTCGTTATTCCCTCTCTCCTTGGTTAGGTGCTTTCTTGGACTCAGGTGAGCACTACCAGGGTAGTTATGAAAATCCATTTCTAGCATCTAATTATTTTAATTACCATTCTTACCCTTTTCTCCTTGATTCATCATGTAGGATTTATGGGCAGAACTATGTTGACACAGATTTTATAGATAAGCCCTTTTTCCCATGATTTCTCCCTTAGGATAGGGTTTGTATTTCTTGTTTGTTTGTGTTATATTCTTTCCACAACTAACCCATGTAGTTAACTGGAGGGTTAGAAGTGGGGTAGAACCCCCCTTTCGTTGCGCCGATTGCGTAGTACAGGGAGTCACAAGGGGTTTGAGGGGTGTAGGTAACCCCACTCTATGGGGTCCAAGGCAGACCTGCCTATGGTTTTGTGCACGATTTTCGCACATGGTTTTGGATGCAATGGTTTTCGTTCCATGGTTTTTGGACGTGATGGTTTTTGATCCATGGTATTAGATGCTTCGGTATGTATAAATATTGTATTGTGACATTGAAAAGAATATAATGAAAAGTCAAGCTGGTAGTCCCGGTTTTGGGATCCAGGGGAAAATATTTGTGTATATGTGTTTTATGTGTTATGCTCTCACATTGTTTATTTTCTGTTTTTTAGAATCCTTATGCAGGTAATTTCTTTACAGGGTTAAAACCTACATTTCTTCATCGTCAGTCAGTTTCATTTTTCAATCATATTACTGACACAAGTGATTACTTTTATCTCAGGTACACGCCCAGTTCAACTAATCTGAGGCACGCATAAAAATTAAGCATCTAACTCATGGTTGAGTACTGAACAGGTTGGTGACCACCCTAACCTGGGTTCTGTTTCTTGTGCTCTTATTCTCGTTGCTTGCACACCAAGAGAGAGACTCAACATCATGACATGGACAGAGTTTGCCTCTCATAAGTAGATCCAACTCATGTTTAAAGCTTCTAAATTCCCCTAGGCTAAAAGGAGAGGGGTCCAAAATAATAACTTTGCAATGATGCTTCGGCAGAAAGGCAATAGCAATCAACTGTATTAGACGCCATATAGATTTGCAGTTGTTCTGCACAATCCAAGTCTCACCCATAAGAGGACCTTTCCACGAAAGCAGGGTAGGGCTGAAGAAATTGAAATAAGCCTGATACCATGTCCAAACTAAATATTTTTGTAGCTTCCATTTCATCCTTGCAAAACAAAGCACAAGAAAAATCCATCCCCAATCTCTTGACAACTAACCCTTGTATGAGTGGAATCTATCTCCAAACTTTGTGGTTATAAGAATGATATTTTCAGGTGGATTGGTACCTTGGTAACTAGTAGGCCATAGGATCCTTGGCCAACCATTATTTGTCCAAGTGAGGGGCAGTTTCAGTGCGGTGTCTAGGCATACCACAAAGATGAAAGATCCTTAGTCATGCAGATGTATAAGGGCTACCCAATCCTCCATCCCCAGTCTCTCTAGAACAAAACTGGCTTATGTAACAGTTAATTGCATTTTACTCTTTACGAATCAGGAGGGAGAGATGGTGTTTATGTCATCAGGTCATGGTATTTGGTTTGTATTAATATCTTCTTTTCCGACCAATCCCTTATTCAAAATCCATATTTGTAGATCTCAGGATTGGGTTGGGAGAAAATTCTATTCTAGATGAGATTCACCATGATGCTTGGGACATGATGGTTTCTTGTGTGGATTTTTAAAATGTCTGCCTACAGCTACACAGTCATTCTATTTGATATCTATGCCAGGTTTGTTTTGGATCTTCCATTGATCTTTGATATCAATGATACCTATTAGACATTCTTTTGACCCATCAAAACCGATAAATATGTCTTTAATTCAGTCATTTAAGTTCTGGTGGATGTTAACCATTTTCATTATTTTTTCTTTATATGGCTCCTTTTAAAGGTTTTTCTTCTGTTTTAAACAAGACATGTTGTGCTTATCATATTAATTGCAATCTTATTATATTTTGTCTTTTGAGTTAATATATTGTCTTGTCAAAGCTTCATCAGGATCTTGTGGTAGGAAATCTAGTCAAGTGTCACCACTCCAAGTGAATGAATTATGTTGACACTACTTGCGAATTTGTAAGACATAAATCTTTATTGCTTAATTTAGCCAATATTGTAGCTATGTTTTGTTGTATAATGCTACTATTTCCAATTTTTTGTTTACGTCTAGTGTGACTATATATGTTAATACTGATATGACATCTGGATTGTTTTGTCTATGCAATTTAGATGTAGAGATAGAAAATAATATTTACCAATTCTATTGTGCGTGTATATTGTTTACTAGTAGTTTTATTGTGTAGTAAGTTAGAGTGATATAACATAAACTGGAAAGGAAAATCATTCTTCTCTTGATGTAAAAAGTTAGCAACTTATTAGTAAGTTGTGATTTGCTAGAAGTCTTAGGGGGCATGCCTTTGGGACCAAAAACAGATGCCATCTCCCAAGGCATAGATATTGAATACACACACAATGTGTTGTTACATCTATGGTCGTGCATTATAAATTTAAAGTGGGGATTCCAATACTAGATTGACTAGCATGTACAAGACCAGCTAGTCTATGAAACATCAAATGTGGACAATCCTAGCATCCTTGGAACTAGTTCTTAACTAAGAAGATTACGTGGATGTAAATTTGCTCTCAAATTCAAGCATATGTTTATCTGTATGGGGAACTACATAGGGTAGTTTTTAACCTCTATGTGGATAAGCGATGTTATCTTCTTATCCTCACCTTGTGAGCCACATTTAGAATGGAATCACATTGTACAAGTTGTCATGTGAAGTTGCAAATTGAAGACTTCTGCTGGAAACAACTGATGCGCCTCATAAATGGGTAATTATATGGGCTCATTTTACCTCCTAACATAGTCAAATGAACCATTATGTTAGCTTATTGTACAATTTTCTAATTATATTTATGCTTATAGAGTGAGTTGAGTTAGTTATGATGCCATGAGGTCTAATATGTGTTTAATGTTAGGTAAACTTGACTCAGGATAGAGTCAAAAGTTGACGAGGTTAAATAGTGATGGTTTTGGGGCACATGGTATTGTGCACCCATGGTATTCTGCCCGTGGTATTATATGTAAT